>JAUCMU010000042.1:10631592-10649326 GCA_032275025.1 Enteromius treurensis
ATCCGCCCCTGCTCATGAGCAATAGTGATTAGTTGAATGGCGCTACTTTAGATTAGCTTACATTACACGGTGCGAATGACAGTAGAATAGTAGACAGTAACAGTAGAAATGTTAGACTTATCCTTCCATAAGTCATTCTCATTAAAAAAAAAAGTTTGTTATAATAAACCATTCTCAACCAAAAACCATATCTCCTTTTATTAATTTAAGGGTCATTGCAGCTGATGATTATAATAATAATGATGATAGTTTAATACTTTATACCGTAAATCTGTGATATTTTCTGAGACGATTATCATACCGTGAAAATCTCATACCGTTACAACCCTAAGAACCACAGTATGAATAATAACGCCTATACTAAATCAATGGGGACCAGCAAGTGTTTAGCTACAATTCTTTAAAATCTCTTCTTTTGTGTTCAGTAGAAGAAAAGAAACAGGTTCCAAACGACTTGAGGTAAACTATAACTAAATAATGACTGATTTGTTTTTATTTTTTTGTCAAATATCCCTTTAACCTGTTAAAGTTGTGTACAAGTTGTGTGCCTTGAATTTTTAACCCTTTGTGTGCACCAATAACCCCACATATGTGGTACCATTTGAAAGCTTAGAATCTCTATTTTATGCAAATATGAATCACTTTGTATATTTAGTATACGTTAACAAAGTTATTTACACGTAAATTACACTATGCCTGAACCTGAATTATACATTTTCAAATTTCAGTTTACAACAAAAAAATAAAAAAGCGCCTCTTTTTTTTGTCTTTTTTTTATAACATAGACAAAATATACAATAATTTTAATCAATTTCAACAGTGTTTTGTGTAATTTCAAATGGTTTCCTTTAAAATGATACCAATCTTTTGTATATACACCTCTGCATGTGGGTATGGGAAGCTTTTTAATTTTGTAGGCCAAATGCAGGCGGAATTCCCCAAAATAGCCCCTGAGTGTAAAAGGTTAAAAATGGAAATTTCATTTTTACATACATTAACAGTGAAAAACCTTTATTGGATTAAGATTACATTCATTTCTTACCTCTTAATGATGATGTGCTTCTCTCTTTTTGGTCAGTTCCCTTTCGGTTGTAAAACGTTCCCTTTAGTTTGTAAATAAACAATCTAAAAATAACCTTCAGGGAACGTTCCTAGGACATGCTTATTTGGTTCCCGAAAAAATACCTCAAGCATGTGACGAAATGCTTTGCCCCAGCACTGTGACACCAAAACAATAAAATCCATTACAAATGAGGCAAATGTTGCATCCAGTTGAGACACAATTACTGATTATCATTTCTTAGTACTGCTTTTTTTGTAGAGCATCATGCCTCATAAACATAACAAAGGGATGTGATTTTTGCATATAAATTCGTATTTCTGAGTTTTCGGCCCTCTGATGGTCGACCCATTAAAATGACCAGATATCTAAAACTGATACCTCACAGCCATATTCAGACAACACTGACTACAGAACGTCAGGCAGCAGAATGGAGTCATTTGTATTTCAAGAGTTCACACTTTCCTCATAATGAATAATAAGCAAATTTGTCGTGCTGTCTGGGGAGCGAGCCAGGAGAACGGCGAACTCCGAACCCTAATGGATAGAACCCTAGCGTGGGAAAGAGTTCGGCGTTCGGCTTGTTCACCGTCTGCCCCCCCTGGAAAGGCGTGAATAGGAGTGGAAGCGGCGGAGAAGGGGTGGAGGAGGGATGCACAAAAGCGAGATGCGGGGAAATTAATGCTGGGAGAATTTCCAGCGAGGGGGAAAGTTTTGATTGTGCGCGAGTGAACAAGGGATGATTAGGAAACGAGCTGCCAGCTGTGTGCGATTATTCATTCAACGATCCTCTCGAAACCACATTATTTGCAAAACGTTCACTAAAAATGTTCTGTGTTTTCTGTCAGTATAGGGTGCTGTGTGTATACATCAATGAGGAAACAAATGAACAAATGTCTGCAATATAACAAAAAGTTCAAATGCATTTATTTATTTTCGGAGTAAAACTATTAGAGGTTGTTCTTTGTATTCTAGTCTAATCAGATTTGTAGTAGTCAATATTTCTATAGTATAGTATAATGTGGTTTAATAGTATTGTGGAATTGATCTGTTTTTCTCCCTACAATTGCAAATACCCAAGCTACTGTTTCCACACATCCAGCTCTATGTAAAGTACAATAACTTGCATCATTGTGCCTAATCCTCTTATCTGAGAATTACTTGTACTGCACCTTTGTGTCATAGTTAGTTTGCCCCATTTATCAGTGGGTGATGCTTAACCTGCGTAATGTTTTGCACTTTCACTTTGAGGTTGACTGCCTGTCGTTGCATAGAAAATCAAACTCTCAGTACAAAGAACAGGGCTTACCAAGTTCTGCATCAGTGTCTGGTCCTGTTTGCTTTATTTACTTTCTGTCTCTGCTTTGTGGCTACTAGCTGAATACTAAGAGCCTGTTTAACATGAACATTTTGCTTTTTTTTTTCGTTGTGTTGTCTGCTAAAATCCCCTGTCCTGGCAGGTGGTGTCTGCTCTCAATAGGCTGTGTGCAATCTCTATGACATTCTCTGGGGCTGAACACTGGCGTGTGTTTATTTGTTCTGGCGGATTGAGGTATCTGTTCGCATATTTTTTGGTCGTGTCCATTTAAAAAGAGAACATTGCATGTTCGAATATTTAGACTGTCCATCTCACACTTTCACACATAACATGAAATTGAAATTCTCTGCTAGTCATTCTCTCACAGCTATTCTGTGCTTCTTGCCAGCAGGGACTTGGAGTTCTTTAAGTGTTTTGTGTATATATATATATATATATATATGAAAAATATATACTGCCCACATATTTTATAGTTTTGTTTTTATTTTTGAACGTGTGTATTGTTACAGACAGAGATGCTAGACATTTACAGTTTTCTACTCATCTTTATTCCTTCCTATATAATATTCCATTGCTGGATACATTTTCAGGTCTTCTTAGGTTTTAATATAAACTTAACCACAGTTATAAATATCAGGTTACAAAATTTTAAAACATCAATCAAAGAATGGGATATGTCTCACATTAATAGTTTGGCTTTAAAATGCTAACTTTTCTTTGATTCCTGTATGATGGATAACCTTGAGTGTGAAAATGTCAAGGCATTTCTTTTTATTTTGATAAAACTGTCAAGAAGTATACCATATTCACTAACAAATAAATGCATTTTTTCTAGTTCTACTGCTAAAAAAACATGCATTTATGAAATGATGCTATTGATTTCCAGTGTTTTTAAACAACTCTTCATTGCCCATGTTGGTGCATTGGGGCCTTGGTGTATCATGTCAGTTGGTGCTCATTTCTCAGTAAACATTACCATGGGATCTTGCGGCGTAAAGGGGCACAAATACAAGTTCACATGGCAAACGCAAGCTGTTATGCTTTCCAGCCTTTCCTTCATCCCTGTCTTATCCTCAATCTCCTGAGGGAACGGTTGGAGCAGATGGCAGCATTTGCTTTAGAGCTGTGGAGTATGCAAGAGATGATCACCAGCATGATTTGTGCAAGATTGTGTGTGCACATCTGGAAAGGAAGGTTCAAGCTAAGGGCTTAAACCACATAGGAACGGTACATAGAGGTGAGAGGTCGTCACTCGCCTGCTGGTGTGTTGTCATGATCGAAAAGAACCTGAACCAGGTCAGAAACAGGGGCAAACCACTCGCTGTGAGCTCACTGCCTCAATAACTAGGGGTCAAAGATCTGCAGTGTATATATGATTTTCTGGACACGCAGTTTTCTTGTGAGTGGTGTCTCTTTTATTGCTGGAAATGCCATCAAATTGCTAGCGGATTGATTTAAAGCGATGGTTTCCCCCCCAAATAAATCATTACTTACTCAAGATCTTGTCTTTGGAAAACCTGTTTAACTTTCTAGGTTCTATCCGCTGAGTGACTTGACTTCTATGGAAAACAAAAGGAGAATTTCCAAGCTTTTCTTTCGCATAGAAGGAAATTGAATGCTGGCCATGGCTATCAAGCAAGATTTTCTGTGAATAATGACTTCATATGAGTCTGAACCTCACACAGAGAAATACTGTAATATGGCTTCATAAGCCTTAAAATATAGTGCACGAGTTCTGTGAACTGCTTTTATTTTGCCTTTATGGCCATTTTGCCTTTGAAGGAGCTTCACAACTCTAGTCCTTCAATAAACCCCTATTTTGCTTGCTTATTAATAGTTTACAAGGTAGTTATTAAGTTAAGGCACAGGATTAAGGATATAGAATGAGGTAATATGTGCTAATAAACAATCAATATAACAGGCATGCTAATATGCAACTAGTTAATTGTGAGAAATGGTCACCATAGTAATAATTCTTTGTGATTTTGTTTTAAGTCTTTTGGTAAATTTGAGAATATTTATGTTTATCTGGCATTTGTAGTTTCATAACCTCCTTAATCTGTGTCTGCTGTGGAAATGTGGGCTGTTTTAATATTTGTACTTGAACACCATAATTTGCAGAAAATTGCAATACCATTTTGAACATGCAATAATGGGATATGGGTTATGTAGGTCAGCAGGAGCTATATTTATTCTTTCTGCCCTCTGGGTTACAGGTGTCATCAGGACAGCTTTGCCGAACATGGACAGAGAAACTAGAGAGATGTACTCCGTCATCATCCAAGCCAAAGACATGGCCGGCTCTGTCGGGGGTCTGTCTGGATCCACGACAGTCAACATCTCACTGACGGACGTAAACGACAATCCGCCACGATTCCCTCAAAGTACGAGTCCCTGCTTTTCTCTGTCTCTTTCACCATGGAAAAAAAGGCTGGATTTTAGACACGCCCTTCTACAAAAACCATCTAATCCTTAAATCCCTTTGAATGTACTGTGAATTTATCCCAAATGGTTGAATTCGTTTAAGCTTTATTTTTTGAAAGTAAACAACTTTCATTGAGCTTGCGTAGGTTTATCCCAAATAAACCCTGCAAATTAGCTGAGCGCAAGCAACACTTTTTAACATACGCATCAAAAGATTTCGAATGCTTAATAAAATGGCATCTGTTCTGTTTGTGTTTATCCTCCACTTCAGAGAACTATCAGCTATACGTGCCAGAATCTGCTCAGGTAGGGAAAGCAGTTGGTAAAATCAAAGCGAACGATGAAGACCTTGGCGTCAACGCTGAGATGACATACAGAATTACCAATGAAGAAGGAGCTGCCATGTTTTCCATCTCTACAGACAGTGACAAGAGAGAAGGAGTCATCTCCCTCAGAAAGGTCTGAGCTAGACGTTCTCACAAAACCATTGGTTTCAACAGCTGCGTAAACTACTGTAATGTCTGCTCATTCAGCCAAGCCCTGTCATTTCCAAGACTAAAATGTCTTTTCTGCTTCTCCCTTGATCTTTTTACTGATGTCCTTTCTAGTCTCTGGACTACGAGAAGAAGAAGGCTTACTCTTTGAACATAGAAGGTGTCAACACCCATCTGGATCTTCGTTTTTCTTACCTGGGTCCTTTCAAAGACGCCACCACGCTCAAGCTTATCATTGGGGATGTTGACGAAGCTCCAGTGTTTACTATGGACTACTATATCATGGATGTGTATGAAAATGCTCCGGCTGGAACAGAAGTTGGCATGGTAACTGCTCAAGACCCGGACAGCACAAGAAGCAACGTCAGGCAAGTTTCCAAAAATAATTATATTGTTATATGTGGTTTTGGGGCATATTTTACAGTGTTTATATATCAAATGTCTCTGCCAGTAATCCATCAGGGTTGTGCACCATTTATAATTACATTGAGAATGTCTTTAAAATTCTAATTAAATTTTTTTATTTGATTGGCAGTAGCAAAGTTGATACAGAGTCGCAATTCCAACTGGAATTTAAGTATGCACATATTTTCCCATAGCAAATTGTGATAATAGCAAATTATTTTCGGTCTTATTTCTGATGGCTTCATAATAGCTTCAATAGTTAAAGGTAAAGAGATAATGATATTTTTATTTTATTTTATTTATATGCTTGAAATCAAGCAATATGCATGCTAAGATTTCTTACCATTTCCTTACACTGTATTGCACCTGAAGCTGTGATGGCCACTCAGGCCAAATGCAGAGTCTATTTATATAAGTGTCATTCTTTTTCCCCCAACAAAGTTTGGCAGGAGAATGCCGGTTTGAAAAAGCTTTATCTGAAAGTGTTGAAAAAACATTTTAAAAGCCTTGACATTTGAATCTTTATAATGTTTTATTCTGCAGCTAGTTAAACACATTCATACGTATTTTTAATTGTATAGATTAATTAAACAAAATGTCTTGAATTAAGGTCAGAAACGATTTGTTATAGGTGACAGGAGATTAATTACTAAAAAATCAATGTATGAAATATATTCATAAGGCTTCGTAATTTGCTTTTCCAATAATTATTAACGTTTTTTGTTTTTTTGTTTTCAAACTCAAGGACACATGTATTTCAGCATTCAACTTTAATGTCTATTAAAGCATAACAAATACTCTTCAGATGTGCTTCTGGAATATCTGCTTTCATAATTAGATTTTTAAAATGGTCTTTGAGTATTAGTTGCATTGAACTTACATTGCAATTTTAGGTATTCCATTGACCAAAATGCAGAAGGTGATGCACTTTTCACCATCGATGTTGACAATGGACTCATTACAACCACCAGGAGTCTAGACCGAGAGGAGGTAGCCTGGCACAACATCACAGTGATGGCTTCAGAGATTGGTACGTACAACTCTGAGGCCTGAATTCTGACTGTATGCACTGATTTTTATTTTTTTTAAATGGTTTCTGAGGAAAACACAGAGAACCATATTACCAATGATATATTTATGTTGAATCAAGCATTCTTCTTGAACCATGGACTGGGAACACCTTGTCCAGTAGGGATAATTGGCTCAGAAGTCTAAATCATCGATACTGACCAGAGCAAATTTCTCCTTGAAGAAGTAGTGTTGCATTGTTGGATTGATGCTGAGGCTGCTGTTTGCATGCTGATGTGGCTCTGAAGGTGGACCAGGTCAATCCATTTTTCTTCTCTTTTTCCTATTTGTTTTTTTTTTTCTCTCTCTCTCTCTCTCTCTCTCCATCCCCTAACAGATGCTTATCTAAGCAATTATCTTTACTCTACACTTTTCTTCACAGTGGTGTTCAGCTAATGGGCTGAAACTGCCCTCTGTAAACGCTTGCTGATAGTGGGCTGATAATGTTAGGTCACTGTAGTTAATCTCAGTTCCATCATACCGAATGCCATCCCTCGTACATGAATCCAAAATGGGTGTAATGTTTCCCATACTGATTTTACTCCTATCATGCTTCACTGAATCCCATGAGAGAAGCATGAATCATATATATTTCACTGTAAGGTTATAAACATGGTAAATGTGAAAAAAAGAAGATATATTACAGTGTCTTTCAACATTTTTTTGTTTTCATTTTGAGGCTTTTAATGATTTATTTTTTTACACTTTGTCCTTTAGTGTACAGGACAGCAGAAGAACAGGTCGCCCCTCTGTCACGAGGCTCAGACCACTTTAATATCACAGGGACTGAGTAATTTATTCATTTTTTTAACAAACCAACAAAATTTAAAAAGTCACAAGGAACTTGGACATTTGGTGGTTTTTCATATGTATAGTCTTTCTATATTAAATTTGTAATTTATTTATAACTTTATCTCTCTTTTTTTTCCCTCTATATATATATATGTGTGTGTGTGTGTGTGTGTGTGTGTGTGCATAGATAGAGAGATAATGAAAAAAATCATTAAAACAACAGTGTCAATAAAACAACTGAAATGTGAGATTTGATGGTGACAGAAAAGGTCAACATAATTATTACTCATAAAGTGAGTTGATTTTTACATTTTATAAAATAGGATAAAAATGTAAAAAATATGATTTAGCTCTTCATATTTAATATATATACGAAAATATGTCAAATCAGCAACACAAATGCACAAGGTATGTTTTCTCAAAATGAATTAAATGTCATTTCCATATGATGCATTCACTTATGATGTATGTATGAAGTGGACATTACAATAGAATTCACACAATTAAAGAAGTGCCCAAAAAGTTGGCATTTAAAACTGTGAATAAAGATTTTAGGGATATCTCTGTCTTGTAAATAAAACGTTATTCAACAGCAAAGACTGCTGTTTCAAGCTTTATGCAAAAGTGTCCTGATATGGCATGATTTCAATCATGTGAAATCCCTCATACATTGACCATTCGTTGCTTTATGAACGTTATTTTAATGGAAAACATCCATGATTGAATGTTTGTCATTTGTTTTTTTTTTCAGACAATCCAAATCTAGTGAGCTATGTACGAGTCACAGTCCAGGTCTTGGATGTCAATGACAATGCCCCCTATATTGCCACAGACAGCGCTCTAGTTGTGTGTGAAGGCTCCAAGGCAGGCCAGGTTAGTTATCTTCTCTCAGTCCTTTTCTCAGTGTGTCCCTATCATGCTTTTTTGACTCGTCAGCTCCAATCTTAACCCCTGAAACAGTTTTTCCTATCTGCCCTCCTCCTTTTCTCCTGTCCTTTTCTCCTACCCTATTTCTGCACCATTTCTGATTTCTCAAACCATCTTCTTTTTATGGTTTAATTCCATCTTTCTTTTCACACATATGTATGAGCACACACACTCCCAACGCCATGGACACATGCATAAATGAGAAACACATACGCTGCCTTTATGATATGTCTGACACCATCAAGGATGGATTTATCTGTGGCTCGACAGACTTTGGAGGCTCTTAAACCTATAAATTATTCAACATGTACCAATGTATTCACCGGCAGATAGCAGTCTGCAGGAATGGCTCACACGAAATGTTAATCGTTGCACATTGAAATCTAGGTTTGTGTGCAGCAATGCACAGCAGTGCTGCAGCATAGCCTTTGTAGCTTTACCCTTGAATGAGATTACAATTTAAGCTGTTAAACACACACAATTCACACGCAGTGGGCAACAATGCATTTTTTAGATTAAAAATCAAGGGCACTCTATGAACATTTGTGTCCGCTGTGCTAGTGGTTACACAGGGTCACAACTAGGTCACAATTCTGTCATCATTTACTTATCCCTATGTTTTTACAAACCAATCCAAGTTTGATTATTTTTTCGAAACACAAATTGAGAGGTTTTTGTCCGTACGTTGAAAGTACAGGAAACCAAAACTTAGACGATCCAAACATGTAAATGTGTCATAAAATTTATCCATATGAATCAACCAGTTCGATCTGTCCGAGTCTTGATCATGATTTATATTGCACTATATATTATGAACAGACAATTATTCACACGTAAACATTCTTGATAGTTAACCATATGGGATGCATTATATGTATTGATCATTGCTTAGATGTACATGAAAGCCTAAATTGATTAATCAAATAAAGCGATACTGTATCTCTTCACACGACCTGGACTTAACAGCTCCAAACTGATTCATTTTTGAAAAGTATTCATTACCTTTTTGGATCTTAAAATTTGTGGTTACCTTAAATTTCAGTGGAGGGAAATAATTAATAAACATCTCTTAACTATATAAAAAAATATCTAAATTTGTGTTTTGAAGGTTAACCGAAGTGTTATGGGTTTGGAACAACATGAGGAGGAATAAATGATGGCAGCATTTTCTTCTGTTTCAGCCTGAATGAAAGTGTGTGATTAATGTACACTGTTTTCATTTCACACCTCTTCTTAATTAAATGCTGCTTTTAAAGCACTGCAGACCTTTTTTTTGTTTTTTCTTTTTCTTTTTGGACTTCATTCAAGCCAAGTAAATCATATACTGTATAAGGCAGAGGTTAATTCATAAGCTAAAAAATTGTCTCTCATGTATTATTACTTCTGGTCTGCTGCGCTCAAACTGGTCAATATAACATCTAAATAAAATCCTCTTGCCAATCACTGGAATTCCGAATTGTAACTTTGTGAGATAATCAGGGATTGCTGTCATGCTGTGGCCCTTGATTAAGTGTTTCCAGAGAGATAAGGCAAAACCACATTTCTTATACTAGCATCAACTAACAGGAAGCTTTGTTCTTTTGATCTGCTCTTCACACATTCACAGCAGTACGCTGCATGAAACAATGCATGTTATGCAGTGACACAGGCCATTTTCATATTTGGCTTTATTACTTAGAGACCCAAATTCTTGTCCAGAGTTCTGTTTCCCCTTTCCATGTAATGGAATGTCTTTTAGGTGGAAACTGCATTATGTTCACACCCTCGAAATTAAAAAATGATTTGTGATTGTCTTGAAAGCTGTGATAAGAGAAAAAATATATATATATGTTATATATATAATATGTTATATAATCCGACTTTTAAAAGTCAAAACTATTTCTTTAAACTTTTGTATATTTAAATAGCACTTTTTAAAATAAGTACTAGTTTTAAAAGAGTATAAAAAGGCACGTTTTGCACAAAACACAGACTAAAATGCATGTTTGAACTACTTCAACTGAAAATATCTTGCTCTGACATATCTTAAAATTTTGTAAAAGATGTATTAATATCTTAATTTAACTAAGACCTAGTCCTGGTTTAAGATAAACAATGTTTGTGAAACCCCTGGACCAGTATGGGTGGTACAGCGCAGACAGGTGAAGAGCTTCAATAATTGGTCCAGACTCAGCATGAGGAGATTCCCACATTCAACTGATGTGCTAGCAGGAGCCAATTAGGTTAACAAGCTGACAAAACTTCATGAGTATAAGCAATGCTTCAAACCAGCGATCTGTTTGATGACTGTGATCCAGACACCCAACTGGCCGAGGGGCTTTGGGTCAGCAGTCTGAAGTTAATGTCTTTCAAAAGTGGAGAGGAAGAAGAAACCCAGGTGGTCCAATTACATTTCTGGTTCATAGAAAGTGACAAAACTCATCTCTCAGAGAAGCAAAAGCATCTGGTCTAGATATTTTTAGTGAGATTTCTAATTTAATTTAGTTTGTTTTCTCTTGTTCTCGGGTGTAGGTTATTCAGACCATCAGAGCAACAGACAAGGACAACTTCGCCAATGGTCGGTTCACTTTCGCTCTACCAGAAGACCTTCCAGCGAATCCAAACTTCACTCTGAAGGACAATGAAGGTAAAAAAAAAACACAAAATCCACACAATAACTAAAGCATAGTTCTGCAGGATTTGTTTAGGCTTGGTACAGTAATACATCTTATTGGGAATAGTTTGACATGTTAAGTATGTATTTTAGGAGTTAGTTACAAAAACAAATTCCATATTCAGTACTTAAGTTGTACACAGGCTCTCATGAAATTCAAATAAGATCTGACTGATCTAAAGGGGCTCTGATGGCATCCCAGTAATGGAATCTTTCTAATGTTTTCCAACTGATTTCCTGATGTTTGCTCAGGGCAAATCCTCAGTGCCTCTCCACAAACATATTTAGTACCACATGTTGGCACACAGATCACCCTCATTTCCAGCCTTCCCCTCCTCTTCTTGCTCTTTTTTTTTAATATCGTTGCAAGGCCAACTGAGCTGTTTCCTTGGAAACCAGGTCTGTGTTTATGTTAGCTCAAGGCTCCCCGGTGGAGACGGCTGGGCTGTAATGATTTCCTTCTAATGCCGGACCGCTGCTTTTGTGAATCAGGGCTGCAGGTGGACCGGACGGAGTTTAACAGGGCAATCAGGATGATAAGAGGCAGACGCTAAAAGCCCAGATTTCAGAAGAGCCAATGCTTCAGAGCTTTATTTAACTTTGTATCCTAGTCAAAGTCCCTTCAGGCTACCTCATCCTTAAATATTATCCCAACGGATGGGCCATTATGAACCGTTTTGCATGTTGTGGACTGGAGCACACTGTTGTGCTTGCTGTGATTGGGTGGGTGTGTAGGGCTGTCATCCTTGATCACGTAGATGTTTCTCTCCTGGCGCCAAAGTCATTATGCCAGCGTCCACATGACCAGAGCGCTCGCCAGGTTGAGGCAGAAAAAATATGATGGACATTCCCTACGGAGGTGCACTTACTTCCCCCTGGGAAATGGCAGTGAGTTCAATTGAATAATAATCATCTTGACTGTTATGTTCTTCAACGTATTTCATATTCTTAAATCTAGGAAAGTGTTTTCAATGAAACTCTCCAATGAATGAGTGAGGGAACGCTTAGTTTGCCCCATCTGCAAAGATAGCCTATACGTCAAGTTTGACAACTTGCCACGGTTTTGGCAAGAGTGTTGTGTTTGTGTCATCGGAAATGTGGGACGCATTACATTGAGAGAGTCCCTCCTGGGCCAATTCACTGCAATTCTCTCTCAGGCCATTTATCTCCCACCATTTAAACACTCACATTAAGTTATAACAGCTAGAGCGATCAGAACTCATGCCAGAACTGCAGTATTGGCAGTATGTGTTGTTGTTGTTGTTGTTGCTATTTCCTGTTTATTTATTTATATATCTGTATATTTATTGCACGACGCATCTCACAGTGAAGATTAATTATCTGCAGTACATGCATGGCTCGCTCTCATGTTTTTTTCACAGGGAAAGTGTTTACGAATCACTGCTGCTTAAATCAAAGTGCAACTGTGAATTTCCCATCCATGTGTAATTACAGACTACGTTTTCTGCGTTGTTTGTGAGGACTTGCTAATGATCATTCCCCCCTCTGTCGTTTCATGTTCATGTTTTTTAATAGTGTTTGGACAGATTAAATGGAGTCTACCTGCAGGCCATTTTATAAAACCCCCACAGCATGAAATCAGACACAAACACGCTAAACCTAAGGGTCACTACATGAAGCGGGCTGATTTATGCGTAAATATTTCAGAGATGCTAATTTGGCTAGTGTTAACCTTAACCCTGAGTTAAGAAAATGTTCTTTCCTGTAGTATCTAATGCATGCACAATAGATTCTGGTTCTGCTTGCATTAGACCCCTGGAGAGAAAGGGCTGCGCCTCTTTCACACTGCTGTAGACTTCGGTGCATGGATATTATGGGCCCATAGATGAGAGAAAAACATCAAATATTTCTAGCAATCACAGGAATATAGTATACATTTGTGGCGTTTCATTCATAGAATCAAAGTATATTATTACCCTTTATAAATGAAATCATCAATACTAGTCATTAGTTATTTTTCTCCCTAGCAGTTAAATAACTGTATATAACTTTACTTACTTATATAACCTACAGTTTACTGTTATTATAATTATTATTATTTTGAAGTTTGACATTCATAGTTTTTCAGTACCATATCATATTAAAGACTACATATCAGCCAATATTAATAATATATAGTGTTTATTAGCTTTTTTATTTATTTTTTTATTTTTTTCAACTGTATCTATATTGGTTGTATTGTATACTAATTATGCATGCTCATTTGTTTTATTTTTTACATATAAAGTACCTTTGTTATCTTTTAACACAAATATAAAGTTTTAAATTTAAATATAAAAAAAAAACAGCGTATATTAAATGGATTTTTGTTGGTACCCGGAACAAAATCCAGAATATTATTTGGATACTTTTATGCCATATACAAAATGTTGTGGATAAATACATATACAAAGTAAATGCTCTGTCTAAACCCTGATGAGTTGTTGCAGGCAATTTGCCCAGAGGTGCATTTGTATAGCATGATTGATATTAAAATGCCCCTACCGCTGTTAAACCCAAACCCACGCTCTTACTCTCCTGGGAGCTGGTATTCAGAGGGAGACGGAATTCATCTTGCATCCCAAACCCCCTCAAACCCTCCCAGGCTGCAGAATCAGAAGACACTAACTCAACACAAATCTGCAATGTGAAGCAGCAGCATGACCGTGCATACACTGAGGTGCTTACGACCTGCTTGTATGTGGGTGTGTGCATATGCGAGAAAGTAAGGCAGCGACAGCTAGAAAGAAGGTGAAAAAATTTGCACAAGACTCTCAAAAATGAGAAAAGTTGGAGCACTGTAGGTAGATAATAAAGCATGACGCGTTTTGTCACTGTGTGGGGATTACAGACTGTCAGCACACCGGCGCTCCAACATTCATGTTGTGGATGTACAGAAGCAAACTGTTGTTGTTTTTTTTAAATCAGACAAAGTAAAGATGGGCCAATGTGGATCAGAAAACATGAACTTTTTTCTTTTTTTTTTTCTGGCTTACAATTTTATTTATAAAACCAGTGGTTCTGATTCTAAATTCTGCTATTATATGTTCAGTAGTTTGTGGTCGTTAACCATATTGGGTAACACTTTATTTTGAGGGTCTTCTTTGAACATTCTGTTGACAATAAGTAACTTTGCATCTACTTGTCAACTAACTTTGATTAGAGTAGCCTATCAGTAGCCTGTCTGCTTAAAAGTCAGGAGGTTGTTGGCTCTCGTCGGGCCTATGGCAAGCAACGGTGGGGCTATTTGGTTTGGTGGCTTTCGTTGGGCTCATGTCGGCCCTATTTAGCATGTTGAATCATGTAGGGGCAGTTGGGGAAAGTGAGAATTCCAATTGGATGGCTAGTTTTGTGAATAAGTCAGTGCCAGAGAATGAAAGCGAAAGTGATGAAATGAGTAAATGAAGGCGGCACAAAGAGAAGACTGTTCTACTGTTACATGATCTTACTCAAGTGTTCCAAACTCTGAATATCATCATAACAAATGTGAGATGCTTAAAATGAGACACTACTCATATTAAAATGTAACGAAGCACTGCTTTGTTTACATTATGTACATATATCTGTATTTATCTCATGTATCTTTGTATGGGAGTGAAAGTAAGATTTACGAGCACTTGTGCCAATTGCAACAAAGCAGAAACATCTGATGAAGTTTCACTTACTGTCTACAGTTCTGAATCATGTCTAGGATCTTACATAACTAGGACCGCTCCATCTTTCAGTATCAGATGATGTGCAAATCCAGTGTTGAACTGAACCTTGTTTATAAAACGTGCGTATAACCCTGTTCCTTGAAGGAACGAGACGCTGCGTCGATGAGACGCTATGGGAACGCCTTCAGCGTGACCGCTCTGAAATGTGTGTTGAATCAGCCAATCATGAATTGGGACATCATCGGCGGGTGACGTCACCGGCCAGGAAGTATAAAAGCACATGGACGCCGGCTGGTAGACAGCACCTGTCATTCAGTAAAGCGCCGGCAGGGGATGCTGAAAGTGTGGCCTCGAGACGCAGCATCTCGTTCCTTCAAGGAACAGGGTTATATGCATAACCCGGAGACGTTCCTTATCAGGAACTCGAGCTGCATCTCAAGGCCACACTTTCGCCATCCCCTGCCGGCGCTTCACTGAATGACAGGTGCTGTCTGCCAGCTGGCGTTCCATGTGCTTTTATACTTCCTGGCCGGTGACGTCACCTGCTGATGACGTCCCAATCCACGATTGGCTGATTCAACACACGTTTCAGAGCGGTCATGCTGGAGGCGTTCCCATAGCGTCTCATCGACGCAGCGTCTTGTTCCTTCAAGGAACAGGGTTATATGCATAACCCGGAGACAATTGCGTTCATATAATTTGGCCTCATCTGCTTTCCCATGTAAACTACACGTCATTACAGTAATACAGAGATTACTGAATTTGATATTTTAATATTACTATTTGAAATTTATTAAGGCACTTTAAGTGTTTCTACAATGTTTTGTCACACAGGTTAATGATTGAAATATTGATGCTGGGGCTATGGACTGCAAATTGCCAAAACTTGATTTTTTTTTTTACACATGTTTCTTTTGAGAGGTGATTTAAATATTTGTAGGTACTGCAGCTCTATGGATGTTTTGCCCTCCAGCTCTTCGAACCGGTCACATGACTGAAAACTAAGGATAGGATAATTAGCAAATATAAAGTTGAATGGTTTATAAGCATATTTACTTAAAACAAGTTTTGCATTACCACGCATTTCATACCTTTTAATGCTGATGAGAATTCAGATTTGGACCATTAAATTTAACTTTAAAATTAACTCCTGCTATACAGTATGCATTCTGTAATCTGTAGAGAAAAACATTTCAAACGTAACTCTCTCATTCCAATATGTTTGACACTATAAATGCCCTGTCGAAACAGTTGAAACACAAATGTGAAAAGCAACAAGAAATATTGCACACATCAGTACAGTGTTTCCCTAAGGGAGAAGTGTTTGCATGCCAAAGCAACATCACTCAAACTTCTGATAGCACAGCTGAGTGAGGTACTGCAATGTGAGGAAAGAAAATGTTAAGAAACCAAGTATTTTGGTATAACAGATTACATGAAAGACCATGAACCAATACCACAAACAGGACTTAACACGAAATTACATAACATGACTATAAACTTGAACTTAAAAGCAATGGGTCTCCTTCATTAAGTATGTACATTCATAAATGCATACAGTACCTTAAATCTGTGCACCAACACTTTCACAAACCAATCATGATTTACCTTTGACTTTCATAAAATTTAGGAACAACTGAAACCACACAGTCCGACTTTATATTAGGTGGCCTTAATTACTATGCATTTACATTCAAATTAATCATTTGATACATTGCACTGATTATGTGTTGAGTGATGAGATGAGATTTTGTGCTGCCTATATGATCTTGAGAAAAAATAACCCAGACCTTTAACTCTAATGGCTCTAAAGGATTCTCTAATGGCTTGTTAAAATGACAGTATCCATGTCTTACCCTTGCCAAAACATCTTCAGACACTGTCAGACACACTGATGATTAATAATCCATTTAGAGGTTGTGGAACACAGACACGATAAGAACCCTGTGAACTTCTAAACCAGTAATTATGTTGCAACTAGTTCCTGTTTCATGCATCAGGTTTGTGACAGAGGATTTCAGTTTGTGGAAAATAAAGCACTCAATCTCAAAGGAGCAAAAGCTGTGGGGTTGAGAGAATGACTGTGTGAGACATATAGGCTATTTGTTTACAAACCACAAGTCTCCACTCTTTTCCTTCGATCATGCTGTGTAACTTCAGACACTCTTGACATTCCCCCACCAAACTCAGACTTCCACACTTAAAAGTTCTCTCTTTGAACTTTTCAGTTAAAGGAGCTCCCTCTACATCTCTGACACTGCAATGTTTGTCTTAAAAGGAAGTATGTAAGAGCACAAAGCAGTGATAACAACTCATATACTTTCACAGTTTTCACATCACTCTAATGACACAGGAGCCATGCACACAATGCAGCTAAATTTGGTTGTTATTTCACCTTTTAGTTCTTAATTCTGTTCTGTACACATACATTTTAGTAGTTTACGGGAGTGACAACAGTATTTTACTTCCAGAAATTTAGGTAGCTTGTACAGAAGCGGAATGAACTAAGCTGTTGATGCTGTATTTGAATGCATCAGTGATGTGAAGGAAGCACGGTTGCCAGATCCTTTTTTTTTTTTTTATTAAAGACAAATGAAAGCCTCTTTTTAGCACATTGTCTTCTATATTCCACTTTGTATTGAATGTAAGGTTGTAGGAGTTCATGAATGATCCACACCTGACATTTGTTATGACATTAATTATTAACTATGAATTTTGCCTCAATATACTCCTGTTTACTGCTTATTAATACTTAGTTAAGTAGTTGCAAAGTTTAAAAATCCATTATGTAATAATAAGCAGCCAATATACCAGCAATATTCATGCTAATGATTTGATTAATGATCATAAGTTAGATTTTCTCTGTTTGACAGAAACGTGGCTAAAACCAGATGAATATATTACCTTAAATGAGGCTACACCCCAGGATTACAGCTA
>JAUCMU010000042.1:10687923-10698522 GCA_032275025.1 Enteromius treurensis
TAGCAGCAGACCCATCTCTAGAACAACTGTTAAGAGGAGACTGCGCGAATCAGGCCTTCATGGTCAAATAGCTGCCACGAGACCACTACTAAGGAGAGGAAACATGCAGAAGAGATTTGTTCAGGCCAAGAAACACAAGGAATGGACATTAGACCAGTGGAAATATGTGCTTTGTTCTGATGAGTCCAAATTTGAGATCTTTGGTTCCAACTGTCGTGTCTTTGTGAGACGCAGAGAAGGTGAACGGATGGATTCCACATGCCCGGGTTCCCACTGTGAAGCATGGAGGAGGAGGTGTGATGGTGTGGGGGGATTTTCTGGTGACACTGTTGGGGATTTATTCAAAATTGCCGGCACACTGAACCAGCATGGCTACCACAGCATCCTGCAGCAACATGCCATCCCATCCAGTTTGCGTTTAGTTGGACGATCATTTATTTTTCAACAGGACAATAACCCCAAACACACCTCATGGCTGTGTAAGAGATATCTGACCAAGAAGGAGAGTGATGGAGTGCCTCCACAGTCACCGGACCTGAACCCAATCGAGATGGTTGGCCAACAAGTGCTAAACACCTCTGGGAACTCCTTCAAGATTGTTGGAAAACCATTTCAGGCGACTACCTCATGAAGCTCATCGAGAGAATGCCAAGAGTGTTCAAAGCAGTAATCAGAGCAAAGGGTGGCTATTTTGAAGAAAATAGAATATAAAAGATAACTCCACATGTGTTCATTCATAGTCTTCAGTGAGAATCTATCAATGTAAATGGTCGTGAAAATAAAGAAAACACATTGGATGAGAAGGTGTGTCCAAACTTTTGGCCTGTAAATACGTAGTTCTGTGCTGATAAAAAGGAAAGATATTTGAATAAATGAGAGTGGGTTTCTGTTAAAGACAATAAATCTTAATGAAAAGGCAAATGGCTTAGACAGCTGAAAATATATTGGCTTAACTAGAAATAATTACCCAATCAATCACTTTTATTTATATAGCACTTTTAACAATACGGATTTTAGCAAAGCACTGGACATTATCAAATCATATGTAACTTTACTCCTAATGGATTCCCTATTGAATATGTCAAGCTGTCAAAGAATTATGAGTTTCATTGTTTCATTACCACACCACTGTATTGTGAATATTACATTTCCTCTCTGTTAATACTCGTCGTGTCTAAGTCCCTCACGAAAGCACTGACATGACATGAATGAATGTTTTTGCAGTCAGTACAAAGGTTGTCCCAAGGTCCCATTTTATTTCTTATTTTGAACAGATTGTAATACTCAGTGAGTTTCACAATGTGCCACGATAGAATTTAAGGTTAGAATTGAGGCAGAAACTGGAAACTTATGCTTTTAGGAACTTGCCTTTGAGTCTAAAATGTTATTTAAAAAGAAAAAAAAGTCTGATTTTGACACATGAAGAAAGATGAACTGAATTCTTGCTGACTGATTTTAATCTCTGCCAAAATATGAAAAGATAATCAAAGAATCTTCAAAGCCACTCTAAATGAAATAGGCCCCCCTCACAGCAATTTTCTGACGGACAAAATAATTGGACTTCAGTTTGATGAGTTTAAACAGTTCAAGATTCTGACACAGTAATTGACCATTAGATCAAAAGGAGATGAAGAATTCTGTATGATGGTCTGCACGCTTTCAAAGAATCACAATATCAACAGTTAGTGGCTAGATAAAATTACACAAATATTTTGCAGGGAATTCATGCACATTACATTTTCAATAACAGCACGGAAGGTTATTGGTAATTACATGTAAAAGCTGCAATATAACAAAAACCCATCCAGATGGAACATTAAATGAAATGGAATCTCTTGGTATCATTCACCTTCATTTGCATTCAAGGTTGTAAACTGAATTATTCATGAACTCAGAGGAGTATAGAGGTCTCATCAAGATGCTTTGATTCAAAAACATCACATCAAGTATCACATGGGAATATTACGCAACTTAGAAGTCTATAAGTACACTTTGAAAAGCATAAATGCTTATGTGTTGTCAATATCTGACTTGTTAAAAAACATATATATATGTGTGTGTGTATATATATACTTTTTTTTAAACTAGTATATGTATACACACACACACACACACACAATGTATTTATTTATTTATTTTACAGTAATTGGAAATCATTTTAAAATGATTTTAAAAAAGCACAAACCTCAACAGTGGTGTCATCAGTGTTATTACTTACTGTATATGGACGTTTTTCAAAAACTTTCTTTAAAAATTTGGTCCCACTTTATATTAAGTGTCCCTAATACCTGTGTCCTTTCATAGTAACTAGACATGTATCTAGTATGTAACCACAGTGTAAGTATGCATCGATACATAGTATCTACAGCTGTGATATTTCTGGAACTTCACACATGTAACAGCCCTCAGAATTGTGTGTGTAAGTACAAATGTGTAACAGGACTAATAGCACTTTTTTGTAAATAAAGTGTTACACTTTATATTAAATAGACAATTGCTATGGATTTAGCATGTGTTTACTCTGATGTTACACAGCAGCAGGCAGTAAGTTAGGCTTTACATATAAATTGTGGTTGGTGTCCAGAATGTTACACTTTATATTAAGTGGGCAGTTCCTGAGGAGTTACCATGTATATACACTGGTATTACAGAGGTGCACCAACTCCGCCCACTTTACATATCCCCCAGATCACCCCCTGTTCCAGTTACTCTTATACATACTGCTGTCACAAAATGTAGCTATGTAATTCCTGTTACATGACTACTTAGTGAAGTGAAAAAAGTTGTTACCAAAGTCCTGTTACACATTTGTACTTAATCACACCATTCTGTAGGGTTGTTACATGTGTGTACAGTAGTTACAAAAATATTACAGCTGTAGATACTATGTAGCAATGTGTACTTACTAGATACCCCTTTAGTTACTATGTAAGTACACAGGTATTAGGGACACTTAATATAAAGTGGGGCCAAATGTTAATTTTGGGGTGAACTATCCTTTTAAGCACTATTACACAAGCTGTGATTCAGCCATAGGCATACGGTAGTTTAAAAAAAACATACTTTTTAGACACAATACTGCAAATGTTATATTTGAACCAGAAATAAAAATAATTCCTAATGAAGGCAGAGCAAACCATCGTCCCTCTCCAAAGGAAAAAGTAATATCAGTGTTTAAACTTTGAATAAATCAGCGCTTTGAATGTATTTTGAATGAATGACTCCATGATTCGTTCATAAAGTCCCTTGTCTTAAACCTACACTATCTGTGTATCAATGTAACCTATAGTGAAAGGGTCACTAAAATATCCATCACTACTGCAGAGCAGAGTTATACAATAAGTGAAAAGTGCTCTTTGTTTTATTTATTTTTTTATTTATTCATTTTTTTTTCATAAATCAACCAGTGGCTTACTTATAATTGTTTATATGAGAACGTATAACATCAAAAGCAAGAAGACTAAAATCACTTTCTCTGGGTATCATGTTACTTTTCTGGATAAGTGCTGATTATTGCCCCAGCGTATTGCACTTGTCTGTCTCCTGTTGTGTGGAGTGCTTCAGCATACCCAAGTACGTTTTTTGCTACTCACTTGTTCATTGGAGTTGAGGACTGGGAGGTGTCCAGCAGAGTACATCGCTTGGAACTGCGATAGAGGGTAGAAAGACAAGAGCTGCCAGCTGTGTCTCCATCTGCTTGCATCTGGCATCAAACTGAGACTGCCTTGTGAAGCTTTGCAATAGACGCTTTTGTGATTCAAAGATGGGGAAAAGCCTTTTTGATTAGCCAGCAGCAAAAACACAATTTCTTTGACATGATTAAAACCTTAACTAGCTCAATGGAGTTCCGTTACGTCAGTCCATGCACACATCACTCATTGATTGAAGTTTTAAAAGGAGTGAAAGGAAAAGAGTGTGTACTACTGAAAAAACAATAAAACAGTCCCATAATCCATAATGGGCTTTTCAAATAATATGAAAATATATGTTCTTTTACTGTTTTATATTGGAGTTCAGGGAAGACTTTTCCCTAAAACACACTGCTTTTTCATAATAAATATAAACTTGTCGTAATCAATATGGTTTCTGTTTAACATGCCTCTGTAACTGTAAAACCTTCAAAAACTGTCTAATATTTGTTGTGCCCATCTCTCTTTCTGTTGATAAAGCATCCTGCTTATTTGGCATGACGTGTAACCGCCGCTGGCTTACCTGCCATGAATATATTTGCGGCGTGCAATATAAATCATGGTAAAATATTATCAATGATACGGCAGAGAATGATTACAACAACCGTTGTAATCTCCCGTTAATCATGCCTGTCACAATATCTTAAGAAAGGAAACATATCTAGGGGTCACATTTCAAAGAATGCACAGCTTGGTGCAGAAGAGAGATCACTCGCCATGGTGTTAGCTGCACAAGGTCTGATCTGGTGGTCATGACTCCCTCCCTCCACATTAATTCAAGGCTATCAGCTACTGAGCACGTTTGACATGAAAGAAGCATGTACCATATATATCAGCACAGAGGACCAAGCATACAAAATAGCTTAAGATGCTTTCATCATCACAAACTTGTGCGCAGATAAGGTGTCAGCCATTCTCAATGCATTTCTCTTACACACACGTTTCATCAGTCGTTCTAGTGTACATTATTTTTCATTTTTACAGAAAAATGCTACAGTAAGAAAAGAAAAAAAAAAAAGTTAACTAAACTAAATAACTATAGCACTGACCACGTTTCAGCACAACAAAAGACAGTAGAACCATTTTAGTAATTCCTGCCCATGGAATATGCAAAAAAGGGAGCAACTTCTGGTTGTGCTATGCTGTAAGGACCGTAGACTAACTACAGTTTTGAGACATCTGTGCTTGTGAAGTTTCTGCATGATCTTAGTCATAAGCGTTCTCAGGGTTCGAATTGGTGACTGCATTGTAAGGTTTAATGGGCGTGTTATTTCCGGAACACAATCTAAGCGGTTCACCAATCGCAAAACACTGGGCCAGTTAATTATTTAGAACACATTTTGTATTTTGTAAGGATGTGTTTCACTGAAACAGGAGCTAAACAGGTCACAGGCTGGGAATAAAGGTGATGCAATAATGTAAAATATGTGAAAAATAATGAGTTTTTGGAACAGTCAAGCATGAAAACCTATTGTAGTAGACCCCAAAATCAAAGTAAGACTTTGTAAAATGGCATAATATGACCCCTTTAATGAATCTAATATTATATAATAATTTAATACGTCTTTGGTTATTTTAATTGTTTTGAATAGGCTTACATTTAACAAAAACCCACCAATTCACTCTCAACAAATTACAATATTTCATAAGACCAATAAAAACAACATGTTTAGTGAATTGTTGGCCTACTGTTAAGTCTATTTACTATATATGTACTGTACTCAATCCTTGGTAGGGGCTCTTTTTGCTTTAATTACTGCCTCAATTCGGCATTGCATGGAGGTGATCAGTTTGTGGCACTGCTGAGGTGGTATGGAAGCTTATGTTTCTTTGACAGTGGTCTTCAGCTCTTCTGTGTTTTTTGGTCTCCTGTTTCCTTTTGACAATACCCCATAGTTTCTCTTTAGGGTTCAGGTCTGGTGAGTTTGCAGGCCAGTTGAGCACACCAACACCATGGTCATTTAACCAACTTGCTTTTGGCAGTGTGGGCAGGTGCCAAATCCTGCTGGAAAATGAAATCAGCATCTTTTAAAAGCTGGTCAGCAGAAGGAAACATGATGTGCTCCAAAATGTCTTGGTAACCAGGTGAAGTGACGTTGGTTTTCAAAAAACACAATGGACCAACACTAGACCATTTTGAAGGCTCGGGAAACCTTTGCAGGTGTTTTGAGTTGATTAGCTGATTGGCATGTCTCCATAGTATAATTTGTTGAGATGTGAATTGGTGGGGTTTTGTTAAATGTGAGCCTAAATCCTCACAATTAAAAGAACGAAAGACTTTAAACTACTTCAGTCTGTGTTATTGAATTTATTTAATACACGAGTTTCACAATTTGAGTTGAATTACTGAAATACATTAACTTTTCCACGACTTTCTAATTTATTGAGATGTACCTGTACGCATATATAAATATTTAAATAGTTAATTCAATCCAATTGACTAATAGTTTAGTCAATCCCTCCTCTATTATACAGAATATTGCTTGAAATGTATTATTTTCTGTAACAATAGTGCAAGTACACTACTACAGCTGAATTAATGTGTTATGTATGAGCATTCATGATTAGCACACTTTCAGCCATAACTTTCTTATTTATTTGTGTTTTTTTTTTTTTTTTTTACAGGTGTACCCTATATGTGTATTAAAACAATCAGATTTTCGCTCCATTAGTGTGGTGCCTCACATTCAATTCTATATTACAGCATAATTGCAATGTGTAAAGCTAAATGCATGGCTTTCTAATGCCGAGTGGACCACCTGTTGGAGCATTTCGAAGCTGACTGGAGTTTTAATGATGTCTGTTCCATACATGCTTTATGTTTGTGCGGCAGAAGGGAGGAGGAATTAAGTGAGAGGTATCATTCAGAGAGAGCAAGCTGTTGGCAGCTACTCGGGGGGTCCAAATGATGAAACATTCATTTCTTTAAAAATCACAACTTTCAAAAGACCTCACAGTGTTCCAAATAAAATAGGCAAAAAGAAGTTCATAACAGGTTCTTAATTATAGGAAGGCAACGAAGAGGGTGGCAATGACATTTCAGTGAGTGGACCACTTTTGTAGATGATTAACATTTCCGTTGGATCAAAACGTTTCCATTAGCAGGAAGAATTTCAGCCGTGACTGTATCAAATGCACATCGGGTGGGCTTTCAAGTGCCAGTTGTTCCATCCTAGTGTGCAGAGACCACCTAGAAATACTCTGCATGAAGTCTGAAATGTAAAAAGATGACTCCTTGTGCCATCACAGCGCAAAATCATTTGCATTCACATTTCAATCCCTTTGTCTTGATTCAGTAGTGCTCTTTAAAGGACAACAGAGTGATGGAAAGTATCAAAGGACATTACAGATGATAAGCTGCATATACTGGAAAAGAAGTTCCCTAAGGCATTGTTGGCTTACTTTCAGAAATATTTGGACACAAACTCTAAAAATTGGTTGTAACAAACTTGATGCAATGCACTGCAAACTTTACGTAGTCAGTTGAGTCTTTGTGTCTAGAATTCTTGAGAATTTTTTCCATGATGTTTATAGAGGAGCATGTACCCTTAAAATGGGGGAAAATGTTGGCTTACTGAAAATCTGGACTAACCTGACAGTGCTGAACATTGTATAGGGCATACTGTGAGTAATGCCAATCCTCACTCCAGCTTTAATCTTAGATGTATCCTGGAGGAAAAGCAATCTGAAGCAGGATGAGATGTGAATGCTGTACTTTCCTTTTTTTTTTCACTATACAGATGAAATTCTGAAGCTGTACATGAGACAAGGCAATGCACGAGAGCACAATCCACTTGTTATTATGGCTCTTTGTGTGCTTCTTTCCCACAAAGTGCCAAGGGAGTTTCACAGCTATTTGTGAGATTGGCTGAAAAGCTTTATGCCACTTTAGACTGGGTCAATTAGTATTACTGATGAGAGTACAGAGAAAATACAGCATAGCTTATTGCATAGGCCTAGTCGTTGGTCATTTAAATAAGTCAGTCATGTAGAAAATCTCTTTTTTAGTATATCTTGTCCCCCCCTTTGGTAAATTTGTAAAAGACAAAAGACATTTCATACTTTTTTATTAAAAAGTTATCAAGGTGGATGTTATAATATAGGCCTCATGAAACACTAAATCAAACTTAACCTCTTAACTGCCACTGAAAATGAAACATATTCTATAAAAAAAACTGATATTTAATTTAGGATGATTACAAAAATGTGATTAAAATCATACCCACAAAAGAGCTTCAAGTTTAAGCACATTGCAGATAATAAAAGTATGACATTTGAATGTAGCCCAAAAAATAATAATATTTCAAATAATTTGCTATAAAAACGAAATCTGTATGTCTGTCTGTCCTCTGTTTTAACAACTAAAAGTGCACCCCCATCACTGCTGTAATAGTGTCCAGATTGGATTGTAATTGGTAGGAAAAACCGAAAGGGGCATTAAATTCAAGGCCATTGCCTCTGCGCTGTTGTACATTATTCGTTAGAAGGAACATCCTTCAATTGATCTTTATCCAGTCATGGATACACTGCAGCAGTGCACGGACAATGGGGAATTCAAAACATGTGGAGAACAGAACGTTTCCTGCACCATGGTAGGTTCAAAATCACTTCAGAGAACAGTTAGCAGCTTCTATCCTGAGAGAAGAAAGAATGTAAAATGTTTTTGGGTTTTTTTTTTCCTTTTCATTCAGATATCCTAGATAATGTTAATGAACCTGTGTATAAGTGTTTGTGTGTCTTGTACATAGCTGTTGAATTTGACCCTCATTCATCTTGGGGTGTCTGCCAATGTTCAGCTAACAGTTTGTGTGTGTGTGTGTGTGTGTGTGTGTGTGTGTGTGTGTACAGTATTTGTGTGTCTTGAAATGGATTGCTCAGACAAACAGAGTAATGTTTCAGAAGCACCATGGTGTTTACACTTTCAGGGGAATCATCTTACTATTTACTTCTAACTGACACTTCTGGGAGTCAGTTTAAATGCAAAATTGGCATTATTATTATTATTATTATTACTTTTGTAGGCAATTTAAGTAATTTGTCTCTCTGTTTGCTCTCCATGTAATCTTACTTCCGTCTAGGATTAACAATTGAGATATTAAAGATTCCCAATGTGATTTCTCATTTCGAGTGTCATCAAAACCTCCCTGGTTGCTTGTTCAGCAGGTCTCCTTGAGCCACGTCTAATGTCCATATTAGCGTAATTTAAACAAGCGTAGACCATGTGCAAATATGCTTCAATCTGTGGCCATTTGAGGGAAGATCCATGGAGAGCACCACTGTGATAAAGTCAGAAGGCTTAAGCCACTGTTCTTGTGGGAGGAAAACCTTCAATAACACTCACACATGGCTTAACATTCCCCTTTTAACACTCATTTATTTTCATGTAAAGGGAGAGAGAGGATAATTTATTTCATTTGTAATGAAATGTGAGCACTGAGACCGGGGGTGGTATTGATTGCGCGCATCCACTCCATCACTTCTGGCCCTTTCTTTGATTGGGAGATGTGCATGCTCGTGGAATCCCCAAGCAGATCTCCACAGCTGTCATGAAACACAGATAGAACTGACAGGTGGACGTGACTGACACATCTCTTAGGAAGGTTAACACCCCACATTGTGACCCATCTCCTGCTAATGCAGGGCATATTTTTAGGTATTTTGTAGCCCATGCTCATTATAATGGCAAATGTGGCTTGTGCATAATGGTGTAGGCAAGGCTGGAATTGCGAATGCAGTAGGATGCCATAAGCCTTGTTTTTTTTCCGAAATAGAAATAGTGCTTGTTTATTGTTAAATAAAATTTTTTTTAGATTTCCCGTTTTCTGAAGGTTTTTTATCTTTTCTGAAAAACAGCTCATGTCCCAACTACAATTGAAAGTGAGAATATCAGTTAGATACTCTTTTTCAAATAACATTATCATCCTGTTGTGTAGATGACAGGTCTTTATATAACCTGTATGATTCTTTCATTTACAAAGCTATAATATGTGCTGTACAAATGAGTAATCATTGCTTTTAATTCTGTTGTAAGAAAAACAGGCATTTCAATTAAACCTTGCAATTCATTCATTTTGTTATTTTTGTTATTATTAAATTATCATTTAAAGGAATATTCAGGCTACCATTCAAGTTGAGACCAGTTGGAAACATTTGTGGCATAATGATGTGATTACTGAAAAAAGATGTTTTTTTTTTTTTTTACAAAAACAAGTAGTTAATATATAGTTATATTGAATTCTCTTACACAATAAACATTTTTGTTGACATAATGTAATGAATATTTAAAGACATGTACATACAGCATATATTTAGTATTTAAATGTATATTTATATGAATTTAATGTATATGTATCAATTTATTTAGTATTTGATTTTTAATCATAACATATCTTTCTTAAATATAAACATGTATGTGTAAGAATGTATACAGTATATACATACACATACACAGTACACACATTTGTTGTTTTTTTCTCCATGTATCCGCCTTTCTCCATATTTGATATTCCTGTCCTCGTTATTAGTTTATTAGTTAATTAGTCTCCAGTTGTGTTCCCCAGGTGTTTACAGTTCTCATTATGTCCTTATATATTTACCCTGTTTGTCCTAGTCTAGACTTTTGAAATGGTAAATATTTTACTGATTCAACCCATTTAGTTCCTCACTGCAACCCATATTTTTGCATAAAAGTTAAAAATACCTAATCAACATAATACCATTGCTGTTGCTTGAGCTTAAAGGTGCCATATAATGATTTGAGAGAATATTTTAAATTGTTCTCTGATATGTACATAGGTATGTAGCTTAAGTAAGGGGGAAAAATGCCCAGAAAAGGTTTTACAGGTCCATTTACAACCCTAGAATTTGACCCTAGAATGAACAGTCTGTTTTTGCCTTATTTGGAAGGTTC
>JAUCMU010000042.1:10698622-10711466 GCA_032275025.1 Enteromius treurensis
GTTATGTACATGTACTGAACTGTTATTATTCAACCATGCCAAAGTAAATTCAGTTTTTCATTCTATGGCACCTTTAACATGTACTGAACCTGGCACGTTTACAAACTTTTACTTGTTCTGTTTGGGTAAGTTAAAACAGTCATGTTCACATGTGTAGTATGAACATGATATGTATTCATACCTGCTTTGCCTTTGACAACATTCATTTTTCCCGGTTCTAGTGACATAATTGCTTGCTGATATTTTCTGAGATGCACTGCATTGTGCAGATAAAAGCATTAAATGTCAGCCCCTGCTTACAGAGAGACTGCTTGTGCAGAGGGTCATCGCTGAATCCCAAATCTAAAAGGCGAATGCTTGAAGGTCACAGCTACAGCTCAGATAGTGCCCTTAGGGAAACATGCTTCCATGTCTGCTTTATTTCAAAGATGATGGTCAACAAACCTGTCATTTTATCTGGTGGCAATCCTTCCCGAGAGCACTAAAGTCCCACACTGTTTAGCCACTGCAGCTTTGTAATGTTATGCTATATTTACTTTTATTGTGGGGTTTTTTTTGTTTGTTTTTTTGTAATCCGATGGTGACACAATTCAGTCTTTTACATCTCATTTCACACTTTCACATTTGAAATAGATCTTGTCTTTGAATAAAGCAATGTAACAATTTTCTCTCTAAGGCAATGTTGCCAGCTGAATGAACAAAAGAAACATCTAATAATATTGACACACTGCTGAACCTTCTATGACAGCAAACTTAAAAACCAGAGGTGATGTGTGTTTATGTCACTGCATAAACAAGAACACCCATCACTGTGTCTTTTAAGATTTGAGGGGTGAATTGAGCTCTGAAGATGATGCCTTTATTGCCTTGGAATATCCTGTTCAGGTGTTTATGAATTATCTTCTATTTAACTGGTTGTCAGTCATATCATAAGGTGAGATCCTTAAATAGAGAAGGAGATGAGTGTCAAAGGTTTGTCATTTGAGACGATGTGACACGCTTTTAACAACATTTTTAATTAAGCCCCTTCAGTCAATTACGGCGAGTGATTAAAGATTTTAACAATGAATTAGCAGAAGAGTAAACTCTAATGAGCTAATTTTCAAATTGTAACACGAGAGCGATTAAACGGCCCATATGCTCTTTTTGGTGTAAATGTAATGTTACATACTGTACTAGTAAAACCAATATTATTTTACTACATTTTGTAAAGTAGGAATTAATTATGAAACAACATGGATTTGGAATGGGAATGTGGAAAAAAGGTGGAAGAGGAGTAAAAATGATTTCTACTTTATTATTTGGGTCAGTATTTTGGATTTTACTGGGTCTGTGAAGAGATTTGTTAAGCCAATCCAGTTTTTAAATGTATAATTTAAGACTATAATTTCAGATTTATAATTTGGGATTTTAGAATCTCAAATGTTACATAATTGAGCCCTAAATGTCATCAACAACACAAAAAAATTCTAAATAGTTCCCCTTTTCTTATGTTATAGCTGGGCGTTGCTGAATGGTTTTCTATCACTATTCAGTCCATTTATGAAGTATTTATTTATTTGTTAATAAAAATTATTTAAATTTCAGTTTTGCAAAGAAATTCAAATTTAAGCACAATTGATTTATTTGCAAAAAATTTAATTCAAGTATTTCAGCAAAAACATTTTAATCTAAAACATACTTTATAGCAGTGGTTCCCAAACTGGGGGGCGCAGAGGTATTATTAGGGGGGCGCGACAGTATTACAGTAAGTGCACACTGCTCAATGTGTGACGCTCTGTTCAGTATTCCGCTCAATGTGTGTTCCATTGAGCTGCTCACGGCTCATATGAATGCTCCACTCGTGTACCGCTTATGCTCAACAGCGCCACATACTGTGCTGTAACATGCTGTATTACTGCTGTACTGGACAACGCTGGCAAAATGATGCTACCCTCTCATGACTGTATACGCTCCGCTAACAATAGCTTTGTAGGACTACACATTATTTTGATAAGTACTCAAATTATATCTGATTCTGTTTCATTGAACTGAATAAAAATAATACATTGAGATTTAATATTCATATATATTTTCTGTCCAATTTTATTGTTACTTTCAATAAACATGGTTATTTTATTGGGTTATTATATTTTTTCTCAGTATCATTAAAATTATTGGGTTAAATTAAAAGTCTTACAAAAAGACTATATTGTTTAATTAAAATGATAAATAAATGATATTACATATAAACAAAACATAGTCATTTTTATGTTTTTTTTTACTCTAAAAGTGACTAGTTCCTTGTTTATTTAGTAATTTGGCACACACTGAAATTTAATAATTACATTTCAAATAAATCCTTCAGAAGTTGTGTTTATGTTTATTTGCAAATCGGGGGGCTTAAATTTTTGTAATTCTGCAAAAGGGGGGCCGGCAGAACAAGTTTGGGAACAACTGCTTTATAGTATGTTTATAATTTTGGGTCAGTAAGATTTTTGTTTTTTATTTTTTAAGGATCATCAATTTAAGAAATAAAGGTACAAAAGCTGTCACTGTGGTACTGTACCTTTTTAAAAGGTACACTTTTGTAGCTATTAGGTTCTAATTTGCACACTTCTGGTGCTAATTTGTACCTTTAAGGTAACAAAATGGACACTTCAGGTACAAATTTTTACCTTTTGAAAAGTTACCATCCCAGTTAAAGCTTTTGTACCTTTATTTCTGAGAGTGATGTGACACTGAAGACTGAAGTAATGGCTACTGAAAATTAAACTTTGCCATCACAGGAATAGCTTATGTTATATTTGAAAATATTGTCATTGGTGAAGAATCACATGACAAGGAGAGTACAAAATAAATAACCCAAGGGTGGATTTATTTACAAAGTGGGTGAACAACAGTGTTGAGTTGGATCCGTGAAGTTCTCCTTGGGGGCTGATCGGTCATCAGCTGCTTTCTGAGAAGGTAAGGAGAAAGTTAACGCTCTATCTCATGGAGAAGTTTCTCAGTGTTTGGTAGCAATCACGCTGCTTATATAGCTGCTGCCTGACGGGGCTGCAGCTGGGGATCCTTGGGACACTCATCACAATATATTACAGAAGAAGTTGGTTAACTAAATTGTAATAATGCTTCCATCAAATCAGACTTTGCATAAGATACTTTCAAAGCATTTTAAAACCTTACCGACCCCAAACTTTTGAACAGTAGAGCCAAGTGTGTCTAAACTTTTGACTGGTAATGTATATTTGCACTCCTCTTCCTGTGATTGGCTGGATCTATTTCAGATACTGCTACAATTACACTCGCAATCCTCTCGCTTTCTGTTTTATGTGAGAAATGTCCACCAGAGCTTTGATCAGACGAACAGATTGCTTCTCTGTCTCTTTCTCCCTCTGATTTCGCCAAAGGTCAGAGCTCCGCAGGAGAGCTGAACCGAACAGATCTGCGGATTGTGTCTCTGAGATTTTCAGAGAAGGGATGAAACAGAGACAGCATCCTTTTAAGGAGATCCAGCAGGCTCTGATTCCTTCCAATCTGTTGGGAAATGCTTTTGTCGAAACGTCGTAAACGCGAATAAAGGTGACCTGTCTGTGTATCTGAAGGGAGGTCTTCCTTCTCCATCCATTTGTGCAGGCCTAGACTTCTGTTCATTGAATCTGAGGCTGAAGGAAGCTATTTACTCTGTAGCCCTCATGATTCAAAGCAGACCAACTTACTGCAGCATGCAGTTCCCGTGAGTGCCTGCAGTGCGCTTGCTACTTTTTTTTTTTTCTCTCAGATCAATATGTATTGATTACAGGTCTGAGGGCTAGTGTGATCCACATGTTATTACCACAGACTTTTAATGCTACCATTATTACAATTCTGGCCAATAACATCATTTTTGAGATTTTTTTTAATTGAGACATTTCCAAACATAATTAAAAACAATACACTAAATCTATGGGTTTCAAAGGTAAAACTATGAGGGTAGGCATCACAACACGTATGAGTAATGGCAACACAGTCTCATGACCAATTCGTACATATTCGTACGAGGTGCCAAATTCGTGCTAATTCGTACGACCTCACTGTGCGATTTTTCTAAAACGCTGTGTGGGGGAAGGTTTAGGGGCGGGGTTAGGTGTAGGTCATTCATACAAATTCATACAAATTGACAACTTGTGAAATACGTACGATTTAGTATAAATCGTTTAAATTCGTACGAGTGAGGTCGTACAAATTCGTACGAATTAGCCACCTCGTAAAATATGTACAGTTTGAATTGCCTTGAGATCAGGTTGGTAATGGATATTTATTTTGAGATTTGCTTAAGGTTATGTTTTACAGTATTATCACATTATTAGTAAAAAGATTTTTAAAAAGATATTTGTGCAGTCACAACCAAAAATACCATGTTTTTGAATATTTAACTTGGCATTACCCTATTATTCTTTGTATTAATACCTTATCTGAACAGGCTACCAGCAGTTTACTACCTAATTCTTACTGTATTTTTTATATTTCAAGGGTTTGCTGCAAAACAGACAAACTCAAAGTTACAGTTAATTTTGTTGAAATGTGTATTTCTGCATCCCTAACAGCACCAAAAAGAATTGTAACAGATAATTATGACTGTTTTCAAATGAGTGTGTCTCTGCACGAGTGTATGTAATTGTGTCTTCCATGATGAAAAAAAAAAGCATCAAACTGACACTATTGGTTGAGCCGGTGTTACGATAAATACACAGCTTGCATTTCAGTTTGGAGCTTTTGCTCGTACATAAATAACACACTTTACCTTTTTTATATCTGCCATGAAATCAAAAAATTAATATATTCATTATGTTGCAAAAGTGAAATGTTTGCCTGGGGGCCATGATGAATGAGTGAGTACATCATAAGGTTTGCTGATGACTGTCCCATTACTTCCTCAAATTTAATGTTCCATGCTTTCAGCCACCGTCCTTTTTTCATAAAATATTTTAAATTGGGCCCCGATATTCCGATTAACTTTTAAAGCATATCTCAGTCACATTTTAATTACTCTGAGCATGTGCTCAGACAGAAGCTCAATTAAAGCTCATGTATTAATAATTAAATTCCAGGGTAGACTTACAGATGGAGAAATGAGACCATCATTGCACTCACTTATCTATCTCATTCATAATTGCTAATTATGTGCCTTGCTAGTCTTAATGATGACTGGGAGCAGCGTGTAACTTAAGTCACTTTCCGGAAGCAAATTCATATCGTGGCATAACATGGATTGTGTCAGCAACTTTGAAACAGTTGATACCGTACAAAGTCAAGCAGTCAAGGGGGATGTCCAAGAGCCACAACAAGCTAATTTAACTTTCGGCCTTCCTAGGGAGTTTTACTTTGCACTGTTTTCTGTAAAGCCGCTGCTTCTTTAAAGCCTTTACAGCCTTTTCAGAGAAAATCTTAAAGAAAAGTAACACTGATCTATATGAACTGATCCGAGATTTGTAGTCACACTTGATCAAGATCACTGATTTCAGAGCTTGGTGGGCTCACAAGTTCTCAGTTACGGTTAACTCATGTTGGGTGTTGAAACACAGCTGACTGTTTCCTGCATACCAGACATGGTAAAATACTTGCAGCTGCATTCTAAGATTTTAGAGAACAGCACCTTTATAAATGTGTGGTGAAACAAAGCACTATTTTTTTGTTTAGTGGATTTGGCCATCCGACATGACACTCACAGTGAGAAATACGACAAGTTTCTCCGTTAGACTCTAAAATTGTTTACCTATTAGCCAATCTAATTCGACAGATTCAAGAGAACTGTTGTAGTATAAATGTATGCTTACCACGCTAACCTGATTTTTACCAAGGGCAACATCTTTGTTAACCCTGGAACAACATTGTGATTAACCAATCAGATTTGAAGAAACAGATTATAGATTGTGAAGTTTAGGCTTATAATCAGTGTTTGGTGCTTCTACATCAGTGTCAGTCATCTATCATTTCCTCTGATTTTAGGCATTACTCATGGGTAAGATCAGGTTTAGATATAGAGATTTGGTCAAGACTTGGCAAAATCAGGATGTGCAAAATTACCAACCTCAATATAATATAAAAGAAAACTCTTGGGACCTTTTAAAATTTAAAAATAATTATTGCAATTTTATAATAACAGTTTTCTATTTTTATTTTATTTTGGAATGTAATTTTATTTGTTTAATTATTTATTTATTTTTATTTATTTATTTATTGGAGCAGTTAATAGTCTTTAGTGTCACAAAATCTTTCAGAAATCATTATAATATGCTGAGTTGGTGCATAAATGTTTTTATATTATTATTGATGACGATTAAGCAATTAATCGAATTTCAGGAGGAGCACGCACGAACGATCGCAGCTGCCACCAATCTCCTTATTACTGATTACCCCACGAATCTCCTCTCCTTCGCTTTAAATATCGCTCACTTCATAGACTCAGCATCTGCGTTTTTGTCTTCCTCCGCCTCCCTTTCCACCACCTGAGCCGAAGCCGACACTCGCGAAGGGTCTCTCGTTTCACCAAGTTCTCCGCTTCCTCCGGGGGGCACGCGGGGACCAGGCTGGGCTCCGAGCATCTGTTAACCCAAGCCTAGACGGTTAAACCTCCTAGGGCTCGGAGGCCGCTGGGCTCCCTTCCTATCCCCCAGACAGTTCGCCAAACAAGCTATTTTATCGCAGAGGAAGTGGGAACTAGTGAAAGTGTTGAAATTAATTGTCCTTCCTAGTTTTTTGCGAAAACTACATCCAATATTTAAATAAATAGAAAGTAGAAAAGAGTAGCATTTGCTTGATTTGTATGTCACTTTTAATCAATTAGTATTCATTTCTTAACTAAAAATAAAATAAAATCTAAACCCAAACTGCTGAACAAGTGTGTGCAAATCAGACAGTCTGATCTTTATATACTGTAATGGTTAAAAGCATTATCACAGTTGAGGTTGTGCTATTGTACTGAATACAAGGCCACAAGTATAGCAGCACTCTTGCTCATGATATTGCTCAATTATTTCATTGATGGGTACTTTACCTTTATGGGATGGTACAATGGAGAGTGAGAGGAAAGCACTGTAAGACAGACAATGGAATAGGATCGTGAAAGGACATGGGCTAGATTTATACCCTCAGCACTGCATCATTGTTCCAAAGCCCTATTCATTCTATATTCTAAATGTTCTGCCTTATCTTTCCAAATGTTTCACAAATATAAATGCTTGATATGAAAATCAAACTTTTAAAGGCTATTTCCACAATCCTTGGTTATTTTGCACTTTACAAACTATGAAGTTACTTTCACAGTGGTACTGTATGCACGGAACGACCTGGAGCTTTTTTTTTTTCAATCTCCTCTTTGCTGCCTTTGTTCCTATGTGGGAAATGTTCAACCTTCGCAAATGTTACAAGAAGAATCGATTTGTCAGGCTTAAAGTTTTGTCTCATAAACTTTAACCTATATGATATTTTCTCTATGGTCACACTTAAGGCATAAAATCTCAAAGAAATTTCAATGGAAATGCCACAAGGGTGTATTACTCTTACAAATCGATAGGAAACTCTATTCGGTCGCTCAGTTACGCTTTAAAATTCCGGCTTCCTTTGAGGATCGTATTTTGAGAACATATTCTTTAATGTGTTTTCTGCAGCAGCTCAGAAAGACTGAAAGAAATGAACAAAGAGAAGCATTGATCATTAAGAGGATTGATCAACAACATCTCCAGCAGTTAGAGGATTTTTCATATTAGCTGGGTGTTTTTATACCGAGTTGATATTTGATTTAATTTTTCTGTTGTACTGGCTGGCACTGGCTGTGAAGTATTCTCACTTTCCAGCTGAATGTGATTAATGCTTCCTTAAACTAGCTCAGAATACTGGTGTTCAAGGTTGAAACACCTTCAAACAACGTGTAATTTATGATGTTTTAGTGGAACAGTAGTTACCACAGTCAACAAGAAAGATGTATCACTGTGTGGGCTTGAGCACATGACCTACCCAGGGGACTGCCTACTTTTAGACGCCTCCTAACTCTGCATGACTATATCAGCCTCATTTTAGCCTGACAAAGTTACATAGAAAACAATCACAAACAGGATTAATAAGGGTTAATAGCTGAATGCTCTTATGGGTTTCCCTGTTGTAGAGAAACTTTATAAAGTGGCACAAGTATCTGGATTGTTCTAGGACCAGTATGGATTTACACTAAGCTTCTAGAATGGTATATTAATGTAATTGATTTTTTTGTTGTAAAACTAAAACACAATCGGGCATATATCAGTTAACGTGCTTTAGAGTAGAGGTGCCAAACCATTTTAAGGACCAGAAATCTAACTTGATTGAAGTCTGTGGCACAGAAAGTACACTCTTAAAAATAAATGTTCCAAAAGGGGGTTTTCACAGCAAAGCCTTAAGGTAGCGCTTCTCGCCTGGTGTGCAACCAGCTTTAGAAGAGAAATAAGAGAATTTTTGGTTCCATAAAGAACCTTCCAGGGACTACTCCTTAAAATAACTATTTTTCTTACTTTGAAGAACATTATAAGTGCCATTATTATACAGATTTTTGAAAATAGCTTTTCATGCAAAAAGTAACATAAATGTCCGGCAAAGTTTTTAATCTAAAGGTGCACCATGTGTAAAGTTATTGTCGATATATCGATTTGGAATCATTGAAACGAGTAGTTTTTAAAAGAGTTCCAAGCCATTTCAAATTGACATCAAAATAAAGCATTAGCATATTGCCTGCCCACATGTTGGTCTGAAGGAAAATGTTAATTTATAAAGGAGGGGTTTGAAAAAAATAATGATTAATTGTTTATGAGTCCTTGAACAAATAAGGTAACAATAAATGCATATTACATTGTATTATATTATATTACATATTATAATATTATTATATATTTATTATATTACAAATAACTATAAATTACATTAAAAAAATAATGTTTCAATGGGGTTTTTGTAGAATGACAAGCAATTTTGTTGTTTTAATAAAATCACACTTAGTATTTTTCTCACACACACATTTTAGTTACCTTTATATTTTAGAAAGAATGTCCCTCATAAGGGAATCGTCATAAGTTTCAAACATAGAAGTTTGAAAGCCTCTGCTTTAAAGCAAAGATAATAGAACAGTTTTAGTCTATTGATAACTTTTCAATCTTAAAATCTACAGCTTGTTCGTTTCACTTTTTGTAGAGACAGCACAAACATGATAAAAAATCACCAATAAAGTGGCACTAAGTAACTGCAACAAACAGCAGGCTGATGTATAACAACAGAAAACGGTTTGGAAAAACAGTAAATGTCTCTTATAACGATGCAATGACTCCAGTGATATGTTTTCAACCATGAAGCTGCCACCTTGAGCTAAAGCGGTAATGTTACAGCAATTGTGGTATAGCAAGTTGTCAGAAATGGTCAGTTTTTCCAACCAGACGTATAATATATCTGTAAATTTGTGACTTGTGAAATGCATTGAACCACATGCCTCGCTTATTGACTGTCTCGAGTTTACCAAGGCTGCCACTGAAGGTTTTTATATGCTTTTCATTCAAAAGCACAAGATATTCAGATGCAGACAAAGCAAGTCAATTTACCTTAATTCTTTCAGGTGCACCACATTTCTGCCATTGCTGGCCTTAGATGCTAAGCAAATAAGCTAAACACTAAACATTAAATGCTGCATATATTTTTGTGATATGTGGAGGAGGAGATGTCGTCTTTGAGAGCACGGCCTTTCAGAGGCTTTGGCTGAGTCCTTCTACTTGATTCTATCTCCGAGATGGATCAGCACAGCTCTATTCAATATGTCCACCAAGTCCCTGCAAAATAAAGCTTATCAGCCTCCAGCAGACCACGTCTTTATGCTTTATATGGAGAAATGAGATACCTGGCTGCCCTACAACAGGTGATCAGTCTGGATTGCAAGTGGCTTCAGCATTGTTCATAACCTCTTTTTTTCATTCCATTTTCTGTTTTAAATGTGACATTGTCAGTTTGTGATAAATAGCCTCATTCTGACTTAAAATGACTGCTTGGGAACCTTAAAATCACAATTTTATGGGATTAATTCATCTATTGTTTGAGAACAATGCCTTTGTAATGCAAATTGAGAGAAAAGGTGCTGTTTCAAGTAAATAGAACTCATATTTTTACATTTATTAAAAAAAAAAAAAAAAAAAAAAACTACTGAAACTGTGTAAAAGAGTTTAATTACTACCTAGAATATAATGAAAACAATGATCATGTACTTCTCAGGGCCAATTGCTTGTTAATCTTTATGTTTGTTCAGCCTGCCCTCTGGTGGTACAAATTTATATATATATAGAGAGAGAGAGAGAGAGAGAGAGAAGGAAAGAGGGAGAGAGAGAGACATTCTGCAAGTTTTGATTCTTAAATAGATCATAACTTTTTAATGCAAGTATAGTATTCCAGCTGTTTATCAGAAGTCTTGTATCCTGTTTATATGTGATATTAACCTCTCTCCCACTTTTATTTTGTCATTCATGAATATTAATGAATTATGTGGAGTTTAGCAAGAATAATACTGTCCCAGAACATTTGTAATCAAGTAAACCTGTGTTAATGACCCTATGGGTTTTGTTAGCCTTGCTGTGTGTAGCAGTAGACCATGAGGAGTCTTTATGTGCACTGGGCACTGCTCTCTATCTTCAGAGGTCTTTTCACTAAAATTGCCCAGTTCTACTCTCGCAGCTGGAGGTCGATAGCTGCTTTACAGAAAAGATGGCTTCAGGGCACTGTAACTGCATCCCAGTTCCCCACAGGCTTTCCTGATAAACACACACACACACACACACACACACACATACACATATCTTAGCAGTGCAGCTGCTATCCACCTGCATTATGAACCCTGCCTCCTGGAACAGCAATACGGTGGGATCCAAAAGCCTGAGACCACATTGAAAATATGAGATTGTTTTCACTTAAACTTGAAAGGAACCAAGGTTTAGAAAAAAAACTGTTAAAAAAAAAGTTACAAATAAAAAAAGAAAAAGTAAAGAAAAATTTACTGTTTCTATGTTTCTCTTTGGAAATTCTTAAATTAATGCTGTGTATTTGAATTCAGTTACACTTTTAATTTAGACTGTTATGCTGAATTTATGTTAATGAAATGTTTGCTTATATATAAGGATAATATGCAAACTGGTTATTTAGTTTGTAAATTAATTGTTTGTTTTTGTTGTCTTTATCACAACTATTAAGAACATAAAATTATATAATTTAAACTTTCTTGATTTTTTTTATTTTATTTATTTAAATCGTGCTGATTTTATACATTTTAATGAACTTTAGATTTTGTATTAGAATGCACAATGAGTGTTTAATAGCCCCGATAAATGGGAACAATGCCAACAATACAACAAAACACTTTTTAGACCAATCACATTCATTCAGAAGCATTAATATACTGAAACATACTGTAAAAATATACTGTCAATCTAGTATTATAACAAAATAAAAATGAATCAACCTGAAAGGTTTTATTTAACAATAATAATACAATATCCCAATATATGAAATATATTTATATATTAAATTACTTAACAATGTTAAGAAACCATGGAGTGATTTTGAAGTTTAAGTCCATAATATTGATACAAATTTACATTTAAGACAGTGAAGAGATGTTCTAGAGAGCAAGACCTGTAATGATATAAAATCTCCACCAGATGGTAGTGTTGAACATGATTATGATGAAAATAACCATGGGAGAGACACAATGTGGGGTCAGAAGAGTGAGCCAAGTAACTAATCATTCAGATTTAAAGCAAATTAAACTAAAAGTTCTGACTGTTCTGTCCTTGTTATATCTCTCATAAAGATACAGCACTGATTAAAATATTTGGTTTAAGACTTAAATTGCAAATCACTGCTGAACTGACAGTTTCTGTTAACAGGCTGGAAAGTTTTATATTCTTATGATGTCAATTTATAGTGGCATTATGATATTTTGTTAATTACTGTGCCTTACTTTTGTTAAAAATGCATACATTTATTCTTATAAAAAATAACAGAAGAAAAACACAAACCTTTTCTGTGGTTTATGCTTCCTTTCTCACTTGGTATGACTGCAGACGATATGTGTGCTTAGAAGACTACAAAAGCGTGTTGATATATTAGTCATTTTTGTTTTATCTTTTACACTGAGAACAGTAAAACAGCAGTTGTCCATTCTGATAAATGAGAATTGATTTTAATTATTTATTACATTTCTTCCCCAAGATTTTACTATAAACACCCTGTTACCTGAGTCCTCGAACTTTTGAACTTGTAGCTTACTTTATATCTTACATCTTAATCTTTGATTTTGTCCAGCACCTGACCCGTCACATATTACACAAATATTTTACCTGCAAACAGGATTTATTTATCAAGCTCTGGTTGTGTGTATGACCTTACTTCAATGTGTGACCTTCTTTGAATATGCTACCATATAAACTACTCCACACTGTCTGTCTTTGTTTGTACTATTCAAGCCAGCTGATTTTTATTCAGTTAGTGCTGTAAGGTGCATGCTTGCCAAGTACAAGGACAACCTCCTTTTTTAGATAAGCTCAAGGCTAACTGGTGTATTTTTTTTCTCTCTCTCTCTCTCTATCCTTTTTCTTATTTCAGATCTGCACTGTATTGCTTCTCTGATGTTGTTCAAAGAAGGGTTAGTCCACTCAGCAAAGTATCTTCTTATTTAAAAGCTATACCAAAGATTTCTGACAGGCTGTTATTCAGTAACTGTTTGAGGTTGAATCCATTATATATAACCGTTTGGGAGCTGGGCTACTTAAACTTAAAAAAGTTTATCTGAAATACTTTAATACTATTATTTAGCAAGTGTAATGTATGT
>JAUCMU010000042.1:10714509-10742312 GCA_032275025.1 Enteromius treurensis
TCAAGAACAACACACACAAAATGTAGATTTTTGTAACGGTATGAAGGTAAAGGAAGGAACCTGATGCCAACTTGCAATAATAGCAATTCTTATTTTTGATCCCAATTTTTTTTCATGGTGGGTGGTTACGTAATATAATCTCTGTTCATTTAAACTATTTTCAGTTATTTTTTTAAGTAACAAGTTTCACTTTCCCATGCAAATATACAGGTGCTGGTCATATAATTAGAATCACTAATTTTCACTATTTCTATTCAAGAACTGAAACTTGTATAATGTATACATTCATTCCACACAGACTGATATATTTCAAGTGTTTCTTTCTTTTAATTTTGATAATTATAACTGACAACTAATGAAAACCCCAAATTCAGTATCTCAGAAAATTAGAATATTACTTAAGACCAATACAAGGAAAGGATTTTTAGAAATCTTGACCAACTGAAAATTATGACTTTATGAGAGCCCAGGTTGCTCTGATTGTTGCCTTCAGCTCTTCTGCATTGTTGGGTCTGGCATGTCGCATCTTCCTCTTCACAATACCCCATAGATTTTCTATGGGATTAAGGTCAGGCGAGTTTGCTGGCCAATTAAAGTACTGTGTGCAGGTGCCAAGTCCTGTTGGAAAATGAAATCTGCATCTTCATAAAGTTGGTCAGCAGCAGGAAGCATGAAGTGCTCTAAAACGTCCTGGTATACAGCTGCGTTGACCTCAGAAAGCACAGTGAACCAAAACCGGCAGATGACATGGCACCCCAAACCATCACTGACTTTGGAAACTATACACTTTACACTAGACCTCAAGCAACGTGGATACTGTGCCTCTTCCTCCAGACTCTGGGACCCTGATTTCCAAAGGAAATGCAAAATTAACTTTTTTAATCAGAGAACATAACTTTAGACCACTTAGCAGCAGTCCAATCCTTTTTGTCTTCAGCCCAGGCGAGACGCTTCTGACGCTGTCTGTTGTTCAAGAGTGGCTTGACACAAGGAATAAACCCATGTCTTGCATACGCCCGTGCGTAGTGGTTCTTGAAGCACTGACTCCGGCTGCAGTCCACTCTTTGTGAATCTCCCCCACATTTTTGAATGGGTCTTGTTTCACAATTCTCTTCAGGGAGTGGTTATTCCTATTGCCTGTACACTTTTTTTCTACCACATCTTTTCCTTCCCTTCGCCTCTCTATTAATGTGCTTGGACACAGAGCTCTGTGAACAGCCAGCCTTTTTTGCAATGATCTTTTGTGACTTGCCCTCCTTGTGCAAGGTGTCAATGGTCATCTTTTGGACGACTGTCAAATCAGCAGTCGTGATTGTGTAGCCTACAGAACTAGACTGATGCTGTATCCAAAATCGCATACTGCTTAAGTAGGTACATTTAAAATCGAACGTACTACTCGACCGTTAAAACAGTACGTTCTATATAGTATGAGTGCGGGTAGTATGAATGGAATTTGGACGTACTATATCTGCCTTATTGATGTTGTCACGTGTCATGTGTCGTCACAACAGTGTGACAATTTAAACTTTCAATAAGTCATCTGTTTATTTAGATTGTGTTAAACAAGTGTCATTTAACCACAATAAACAACGTTTTTTCCTGAGGTACTTACACTTGAAATGAGCCGCGTCTCAACTTTCTGCTATTTTTCGAATGTGACTCCGGGAGCCTCATGGGATAGGAAAGTGTTCATCATGTCTACTATAGAATTCGACCAGAAGCAGTAGGTCATCCGGGTACTTCTCGCCTACTGAATTTCACATGCTATGAATTCGGACATACTACTTGCCTCGCATGCTGTTTTTCGCGTACTATATAGCAGGGAAGTAAGCGATTTCGGACGCAGCATGAGATACCATTTTAAGGCCTTTGCAGGTGTTTTAAGTTTATTTGCTAATTAGAGTGTGGCACCAGGTGTCTTCAATAATGAACCTTTTACAATATTCAAATTTTATGAGATAATAAATTTGGGATTTTCATTAGTTGTCAGTTCTAATCATCAAAATTGAAAACACTTCTGTCTGGAATGAATGTATACATTATGCAAGTTCCATTTCTTGAATGGAATTAGTGAAATAAATGATCAAAAGTTGATTTACAGTATATGACCAGCACCTGTAAATACTGTATATATAGTTTTAAGACTCTTTCTATATTTTTGGCTGTGTTAGTGAGACCAGAGCTAGCATTTCTTTTAAATATTTATGTACTTTCCTCCTTTTTTTGATGGTTGGGTATGCTGTTTACTAGCTCAGCTCAGTATTGGTGCAGGGAAGGATGAGAGGAAAGTGGCTAAAGATGTGTTTCAGGGTTAAGATATGACTAACCTTGACACACTGCATACATTTCTGTGGTCATTTTGATTGGTTTAAAATTTAGTTTGAAGTTTAGCTTCATTCAAAATTCTAGAATAAGTCTAGAATATTGTAATCTATTACTGGGTGGACCAAATGCAGTATATTGACAATATATTCACAATAAGTGATCTTTGTATTTTGCATGGTTGCACATTTACTCTGTATTAATATTAAGGTTGTCATAGTATGTTTGGAAATCATAGTAGTGGCTCAGTGTGTGTTGTGTACTTTTATTATTTATAACTAAGGAACAGAGTTTAGTTTATGTAACCAACAAATTGCAAAGAACAAACTTTGCCAGAAAAGTATTACCCACTTGATGTACGTTTTTAATCTGTTTTAAGTAAGGTGCCAAACCACGTCTAGTGTTCAGTATCGCTCAGTGTGAGCATTGATACTACTCCGATACGAGTCAAGTCAACAACGTGTCATGTTACATTAATAGAAGTATGCTGCGTTCATTAAGTACCACACATGGAGTATAGTGTGTACAATAGTTATCCTAAATGGCTTCCCAACTCAAGTGCTCACATTTAAAGGACTAAACCCACTGGAGAAATACCATGCCACTGGGGTTTTTGTCCTGATTTAGCAACATAATCTCCCTTATCACTCCACATAGTTGCTTAGAAATCCAATCCAATAGCTTTTTAATTATCCTCATTCAAATGCTTGCTCTATCATTAAAAGGTCATTTGGCAGTCTGAAAACCCAGTGCTGCCCTTTCCTTTAGTATGTTCACATTGCTTTTGGAGAGCTCATCGCTTACTACACTAAACAAAGGTTGACGTTACGGAGGCACTTTAAGTAATTACTTATGTCTATAGCGAATACAATTCAGAGAATGTATAATTGTGAAAGTGTTGCAGACGAATCTGTGCCACTGCACTGTGATTTATTTAAAAGTCATACATCTCATACTACAAATGAATGCAGTTCTTTGTTCATTTATATCATAAGTACGATTAATAAATAATTATCTAAGTAAACATTTAAGTTACCTATATTAGAATTGCCCTAGACTGAATAAGCACATTTAATTTAATAGATTAAATAATTCATAATTAAACACAAAGGGGTACATCTGTTTATTAAAGTGGTAATTGGTGAATCAAATATGGTAAAGCAGAGCTCTGAACAGATTATACTATGTAAGGTTTCTTTTTCAGTTTGCAAAAGTATATTAATTATATACTATAATTGAGAAATAATCTGTTTAAATGTTTGCAATTTCAAGCAAAAAGTTGTTGTAATATAAAAATGTCAGGGTTGACACCTTACTATTGTGCTGAAACGACAATGTTCTTATTAGAAAACTGAATGGTGCCGACCCCTGTGACCTCGTGGGCAGTGCGCTGACACATAGCGTCGTTGCGCTTCGGGCGTCGCGAGTTTGCATCCCGGCTCGCAGACCTTTCCTCATCCCGTTCCCCCTCCCTTTCTCCCAATTCACTTCCTTTCAAGATTGATCTGTCCTGTTATAATTAAAGGCAACAAAACACCAAAAAAGAAGTCTTTATCTGTCAGTTGCTCATGGCAGCTGCACTATAAATATATGTACTGTACAATTTGTACCCTAATTACCCGCCCCAGTCATGTACGTTTTCCTGTGCTTGACAGCAGCTTAATCATAAATGATTATTATTTTGTCATGCAGATCAGTTCTGCGCTATAATAGCTCAGAAGGCATTGTTGGTATTAAATAGTTAATAAAGAATTCAGTTGTTCAAAGGAAATTAAAAAACCTACTAATAATACTGTACATATAGTTCTATATAGTGTTCACAAAGTGCTTGAACATGACTTAAAAATGTTTTAAAAATTAACATTTAATGCATTTTTGAAGTGATTTTACTGTGCCATCAATCCATCCATCCTCAACTAAATTGATCCCAACAATTTACTGAAGAAATGTAGTTTACTTACAAGCACTCGTTTGTCTAAATCTAACCCTCAAAATAATAAATACATGCACTACAGAGTCAACAACCCTATCCTACAGATGCTTTCTGTATACCCTCTGAACACAACCCCTTGTTTCCCACAGCTGGTAATGTCCTTGTGATGGAATCCTTGCAATGCAATTTTCCAGATAACTTGTTTTAATCAGCTAATGCCAATGTTTTGCAGACATGACATTGAAACCATTCAGCTATAAAGGAAAGGACTCTTATTTATAACTCTAACATGTTTACATAATTACCTCTGTATACTTTCTTTTTTCACTGCAGTTTCATTCAACACTTGGGAAAGATATGATTTCGACATGTGTGTGACTTTATTTCTGCTATAGCTGTAGATTTAACAGTCAATTAATTAAAACCAATTGAATTTTATTAATAAATGTTGTTTTGCTAGTTCATTGGTGTTTTCCCAGATGTCAGTGCCTGGTACATTTCATGGAGTCATGCCCAGGCTGTTTTTAAAAGGAGCAGAAATGTTTCGTAGAAGGACTGCAGCAATTCATATTAAAACCATCTGTTACCATGGTGACATTCACCCCTCATCTTTTGAGATATTTCTGGAACAGAACGTATTTGTGCACATACACACTGAATCCAGAGCTAAACACAACCACAGTATATTCAACTGTATGGATTCTATTGATATTTTTTCTGTCCCTATTTAAGTTTAGAAACTTGACTGTGAACATAAAAGGGTAAAGTCCTGCTCTGTCATATATCAGAGTTTATTTAAGGTCACATGGAGCATGACTTTTCAGTGAGAGTCAATATGAAAGGCTTAAAATACCCACATGACGTAGTATAACAGTATTCAAACAACAGATTGCTATAGCAACGCAGTTCAAGGCAGCGTGAAGAACTATGCTTGAACTTTAATACCAATTTCAGAATATCATGAATAAACATCTGATGGTATGTTAAAAGAACAAGAACAGCTTATCGGAATACGTATATGTATCATTTGTTCAGTCATTCAACTGTGGACTACGTAACGTCACATTTACCTCTGAACAGCATATATTGTGACCATAACCTCATTAGTCCGCTAGATAAATTAACTCTAGAGTGAAGCATTTTGCAAAATGTATGTATCATATAGCGTTCATTTTAATGCTGCTCTTCAATGTTTCATTTATTTGAATAAAATGTTTTGACTGACATCATTTAAATGTTTATATCAAAAATGAATTGGAGTTGAAATATAATTATGTTATTGTAATGTATTATTATTAAAACTTCATTAAGTGTAATTTAAGCATTTTTTATTATGTAAATCAGTTATATAATAGTAATGCAGTACCAATGGTCTCTTATGTATTTTTTACATTAGTCACATTTGCATTAGTTGAGAGATTTTGTTTGAATTTCATTTCATTTCATTGGAAATTGAAAGCTTGAGAGTCAGAATCTACATTAAATGAATTACATGTGTTAAAACCCAGCACAACTGTTTAATATTACTGAAGCAAACTTTACACAAATGAATAGTTGGTCTAATTTTTAAGAGTCCAAAAAAGTAGAAATAGCTCCTTAAAGCAGTGAAAGTTCTGCCATGATGCACAACTGTATGACTTTATTTCTTCTGAGGAACACAAACAGCAAAACCCTCTTTTTTTTTCTCAATGAATGAAAACTGGATATTTTTAAGCTTCAAAAATGACGCACTCTACAAGTATCAAAGGTCAAGAACATGAATTGTACACTATATTCCAATTATAGCTCTACAATAGCTTCCTCAGCCTGACATTTAAAGGGGTAGTTGACAAAATGATTTTACTGACCCTTATGTTGTTTCATATCTGTATGACTTTCTCTTCTGTGGAACATAAAATATATTTTGAGAAATATCTCAACAATGTCGATGAACACCAAAACATTTGGCTACCAACATCCAATGTTCTTTAAAATATTTTCTTTTGTGTTCTGCATACAGGTTTGTACCAACATCAGTACATTAAGGTAATTAATTAAAGATAAAATATAAATTGATTTGTTAAAAAAAAAAAAGCTTCTGTTGTGAAGTTATTTTCTGCTTTTTATTTATGACATACATTTTTGGTCAGTTGGTCAAATTATGTGTTGGCCTTACTTAACTTTTTTTATGTCAGCAGGTTCCACACAACTGAGTTAGGTTGCATTTAAGTAACAATATTAATTTCAGTATACTTAAGTTAATTATGTAAAGTTCATCCAGTGTTGTTTAGTTGAATCAACTAAACATTCTTGACTTCTGATTTAGTCTCAGTTCAGTTATTCTCTAATTTATTCTTCACCTTCAACCAAAACATACGTTTCATTGCTGAGTTTATTCAGTAATTGCATTCAACATTTTCTTCCAATGCTGAATGCAATTACTCTCAATCTAAGTACAGTCTAAAAACTTCAATAATGTTTGTTTGCTTGTTTGACATAGCCACAAGATGGTTTTGTTACATATACATAGCATGCACAATTTGATGATCTTAATAAAATCATTTGCTCTACGTATCCAGCATCTTGAAGTGAATTAAGTAAAGTGGTTGTAAAGAATTGTGTTGAATTTACATAAGTAAATTGAATAAGCATCAAATATTGATTTTGGCCTACTTAATTTTTCTTTCAAAAATGAAACCATTAGGTTTAACTAAAACACAACTGTTTCAAGTCAGTTTAACATGATGCAATTGTTTATTAATGGGGAAACCTAACACGATGGTGTTTGTAAAAATAAACTGATTTGATGGAGAATAATTGTTTTGAGTGGAACGTTAAATGATTGCATGTCTTTAGAATGACTGTTACAGTCATCCGTAGGTGTTCATTACAAAAAAGATTGACCAGAATAGTCTTAAATGAGTATTCTTTAAATTAATTTTCTAAAAGGAATATTCGTCTATAAATGTTATACTTTTAAAAGCCCTCCAGAATGTGCAAAATAGAAAAACATTAGTGATATATCTGTAAAGTTATTCCATCAGAATACATGGCTTCTTTTGAATAAGCATCAGTGGACACTCCTGATCTGTCAGCAGGTGCTAACTTTGCAGTGCTAACCTGACCTCCTGAGATCCATTAAACATGATTCACAAAAAAACTTGTACAATATAAACGACCCACAAGCGAGTCTACAGTCAAATCCGGCAATGACACATGACCTTTCCCATCTTAAGAAATGCAGGCCCTTGAAAACCAGATCCTCCTGACAGCTAATGAGCATTACACCCCTTCTCCTCTCTCTCTCTCTCTCCTCTATCTCATTCCCCCTGCTTCTCTGATTCCTGCATGGGAAGAAAGGAAATCTATTCAAGTTGAGTTTATTTTTGGCTCGCAGGAAGTCTGCAAACAGAGGCTCTTGAGTCACCAAAATGCACAATAGGCCTTTGCATCGATTCAGTAGCTCTGCCGTCCTCACTACAGGTAAAGCTCAGCCAACTAATTACACAAGTCTTGATACAACTACAGCCGCTTCTAAAACCCTCTTCTCTGGGCACAATACCTCAGGATAACCCAGACATGCAATGCAATTTGTCAGAAGGTTCATAGATTATGAACCTTTTTTTCTTGCATTATCATTGATCATAACTAATGCGTTTGTTCTCATAGGCTAATCCGTTTTCTTTAAACGATGTATAAATGTCAGATGGAAACTGTGTTATAAACAAATCAAATTTCAGTATATTATCCTGGTCCTTGGTATGTTATCAATCACACTGCCTCCAGCGGTATACCACCGGACTGGGATCAATATCGCTCTGACCCACATCTGTATTGGCTCATCATTCTCTGCATGGATACACAAGTGTGCGTGTGACTATAGTGAGTGTGTGTGAACATGTACTGTAAGTCCATGTTGGTCATCTTTATATTGATATGTGCACCTTCATTCATTTGTAAATGATAAATGAGCAATTGTGGAGAGTCAAGGATCCAGTTCCCTGCTGAGATTGGGAGTTTTGAAGGCCAAGTCTGTCAGCCGAAGGGAGAAGGATAGGCAAGAATTGATGGATAGAGAGATGGGTGGATGGAGACAAAAGTGGCTGGTGAGGAACAGAAGGGGTCATGGTTCTTTCTGGGGTTTGATTTAGGAAGTCAGGAGAGAAGTGGTCATGGATCTCATCTCCTGAAGCGGAACAGAAAGGGAAATATTAGCACTGTGCTTTCAGTCATCGTTTTCAACAGAGATTTGACCTATTGTACTGTATGTCTATATATATATATAGCACTTCTTTTGGAGAATTTTTTGGTATCAAGAATGTTATGAATGCAGGCAAAATCGTAAAAATTGCGTCTCTGGTAAGTGGCTTGGAAACCGGAGAAAAAAGTGTTGTCTCTCCGCACGCTTGTGGATGCCCACGACCACAGCATTAAATCAGGGGGAAAGCACTCCCAATTCATCATAGTAATCCCATTCTGTCACAACTGCTGTCTGTACGAGAGCTCAGAGTCAGCTGTGATTTCAAGCATCACCAAAATACAAGAAACCGTTTGGAGTAACAGTTCTGAACTGTGGTCTTGTCTTACTCTATGATCATGACATGTGCAAATAAATCAAAGTTCCAATTGTTTCATTAATAGGCACATCACAAAAAACATGGAGATCCCAGTCCAAAATCAAAAGGAAAATGTACTTGTAAAAGTGTTATGAACTTATTATGCTCATAACCGTGTCTCTTGCTCTAATTTTCCAGTATGTATATATTTTTAATGTTTTTTCCCATTTGTTCAGCCACTGTGTGGTGACCCTTTTCCCTCAGAGACTAATTACTCATGCTGTGTAACCTCTCTCGTTAATACTCACGAAAAAGACAGATGGACAGTGCCCATGCAAGACTGCAGTAATAGAATATACTTTTTGTCACCCATAAAAATATGGCCCAACATACATTCCAGAACAACTTGTGAGCTTATGCTTAACCAGCATATAAAAGACAGTGGAATCAATTTTCCATGATATAGAGTAATATTGTAATTCCGTTAATTTAATAAACTCTTAATTATTAAAGGGTTAGTTCATCCAAAAATGAACATTTTGTCATTAATTACTTACCCTCATGTCGTTCCAAACCGTAAGACCTTCGTTCATCTTCAATTCTACAGAAGATATTTTTGATGATATCAGAGAGTCATCTGTCCCTCCATAGACAGCAATACAACTGAAATTATCCCAGATCCAGAAACATGGTAAAAACACTTGTTAAAAAAGTCCATGTGACATCAGTGGATCAACTTTTTTAAGTGAATACTTTTTTTGCCTGAAGAAAACAAAAATAACATTATATATTCAACCATGACTTACGTCTTGCTCCATTTTAGAGAACATTACTGCATAAGCAGTACACTTTTCTCTAGGCGTAAACAGCTGCAGATTACGTACATGCCCGTGCTTTCACCCGGATGTAAACTATATACTCTAAAGATAGTCTAAACTCTAAACTGGAGGAAGACGTAAGTCATGGGAGAAGAGGAAATTATGTTATTTTTGTTTTATTTGCACAAAACATTATTCTCCTAGCATCGTAAAAGTGAAGTTTATCCTCTGATGTCACATGGACTGTTTTACCGATGTTTTTGCTACGTTTCTGGATCTGGGATCATTGTTATTTTTGGGTGAACTAACCACTTAATAGTTAGCAAGGTAGTTGGTAAGTGTAGGTTAAGTGATCTAAAATATGGTCATGCAGAATAAGGCATTAATATGGGTTTATAAATAGAATGCATGCTAATAAAGTTAATACTGAGAACTGGTACCATATTATTACAATATCATGACATTACTTAAAACTAAACATTATAAAATGTACACCTGAATCCAGAAAATTTTGATTTCATATGCGCAATACATTCAATTCAATAAACTGTTGCATAATTTAATATATTAGTAAGACAATTAATAATATGTGATCTTCAAAAACTCTGTAATCTTCATTTCTAAAGCCAGTTATGTAGCCACCAAAAAAAAAGAAAAGCTAGAGTGTGACACATATAATGACATAGTACTGGGACATCGTAGAGACTCACAGTCTACTCTCAATAGAACTTAACTAAATCTTTGAGGGATTTCATATTTTAACTTTTTTTTTTTTTTTACATTTCATTATACTTTTGCACTGCACTGAGAAAAAACAAGACTGGGGGAACAATGAATTGGCGTCACTGTCTTATGAATGGTAGAGGATTCACCAGTATTAGGGGAAGGTGGGTGGCAAGTGTTAGTCTCCATTAGAAAGCTTTTAAAGGGAATCACATCATGGCCAATCCACACTCCACCTGTCACAATGACCTATTTCCCTTGCAGACGGAATACAATTCCAAGAGGAGAGCCACAGGAGCTGATAAGTTTTTCTCATTTGGCATCTCTCCAGTGATGACTGAGGGAGAATGGCTTAATCAAGATGCATATGACATTAATATGTCAGTTTTATATGCACTGTAAAATGAGGGCACACTTAACGGGATGTCCCACAAAGTGCTTTTTGCTATAATCTGAATGTTTACGTCAGCTATAATACATTAGTTCACTATTATATTGTGCTAATTACTAATTGGCAATTGGAGAGCTGTTTGTCATCAAGGCTCTCTTACACTGCGTTATTTTTATTTACTGGTTTTAAAATTCCCTGACAAATTTCGAGCGACACATGAAAACTCTTCATTGCCATGCCAATTCCTCCAAAAGTTGTCAAGATGTAACTTTTGTCATACGTATGTATATATATACTGTAGTTATGTACAGAGCATGATGATGTGTATCTGGTTGATGCATGTTGTTATGAATAGGATAGGTGATGCTGACACCACATTGAAGGACATTCACAGTGCTATTTGAATCAGCGGCTTTGCAATTGGCTGTCTAAAGATTTGCTGTAACCTCTCTTCCTGTTTGTGTATGTGTGATATGAGTGTGTGGCATGTAGGTGTTTGAGATTCGTGGCTTTGCACTCCAAGCTGCAACAGCCCCCTCCCATTAGACTGTCACAAGGCCCAGTAATAACCTCTCTAATAACAGGGTTGGCTCTCCCTCACTCTCTCTGCTGCTCTCTCTCTCTCTTTCTCTCTTTCTCTCTTTCTTGGAACAAATGTTCTTCTTCATATCCAACGTCATGCAATTAGTGTGGCTGAATGAGGATATGCTAACCATCTGCAGTTAGCCACATTTGGCTGTATGCCTTACGAAAAGCCCAAAATTGGGATGACAAAGTTGTTCACATGAGTGATTCAGTCGCATCACATACTGTACCTGACGAAGTGGTTTATCCCAGTTAATTTGATGGATAATAGATAGACAATATAAAGCGTGACTGAAAAATAAGACAATCAGTTTAGATTTTTGAAAACTTAGTTCAAGCAATAACTGAGTGCAAGCTTTCAAAGAAGAGCCTTGATGAAAGCCTGGACTCTGACAACATCTGAAAGAGATCGGTATAAAAAGGAAATTGAGATTTTCTCAAATCAGAGGCTCTAGGACTAATGATCAAGCTTCATGTTGAAATAATGCCCCAGTAGACTTAGTGCTGCCTTGTGTCCCATCAGGCTCAACATGCACTGATCTTAATGACTCTGACAGAGAGCGGCTAGAAGTAGCTGTGATTGGTAATGAAATTAAAGTAATGTTCTAGGGGTTGTACTACTTGATTAGTTGATTGATTTAGTCATTAGTTAACATGTTGAGCCTGTGTCGAAAAAGTCTTTTAAAGGTGCCATAGAAGGCAAAATTGTATTTGCCTTGAAATAGTTAAGTAATAAAAGTTATGTACATGGAAATTACATAATGTTAGCCTCAAACACTAATGTTTTTTCCTCCTTGTGTAAATCCCATGAATGAAAAAAAAATCAGGCAAATCTGAACATAGATTAGATTATGTTCTAGATTAGCCACCAGCCGAACCATCAGAAGTTTTGCTGGTATTGTGAAGAAACAAGGTCATTGGTATAAACAGAGTTAAAACTAAATGCGATCGTGCATATTATTAGAGGCTCCCTGATGCAGCATTTTATATACATTATAATTACCCAAGGATATAACTGCTGAAAAACAAGTATTAAAATATATATTTCTATTGAATAGCTATTGAAATTAGCCGCATTATGAAACAGCCAATCAGAGCAGAGCTCAGCATTATTATTCATGACCCTTCTAAAACGGATCATTTAATTCCAAAGCCAAATCCTGGGTTTGTAAATGGACGTGTAAAACCATTTCTTACTTAAGCCACATATCTTCTATCAAAGAGCAATTTAAAATACTATATCAATCCATTTACCTTTAAAAGCACTTCAACTGCTCTGGTTTAATTAGTATCTATGCATGTGTGTCTGTTTATGAATTTAAAATTTTTGGTAACATTGAAATAAAAAAAAAAGTAACTCATAAGTACAAGAACACCAAAGGACCTAGTTCCTCTTGAATACTTCATTGTGATTCTCAATACTACTTTTCTTTTTACATTGTCTATCTATCATCTGAATCTTGGCTTTCTTCCCCTCCCTCTGAGAAGAACAGAAAAGTATGTCAAGACTTCTCAGCCTTGAATAATCCTTTCAAGTACTGTCAGACAAAAAAACATTTTAAAAGCCTGACTGTTGCTGTGTAATGTCAAACACAGATGTTCATTGAACTAACAAGGTATTTGATCAGATCAGCTCTGCTTGGTTAGGTTTGAGTTCATATTGTTCTTTGCAAAGTGGTTGTGGTTCCATTGTGGTTTTATTGAACCGGTACTTGCTGGTGCAGGGGTTAAAGGGTTAGTTCACCCAAAAATGAAAATTGGGCTGGGTTTTACTTGCCTTCGAAGCATCCTGGGTGTATGTGACTTTCTTATTGCAGATGAATCCAATCATTACTTCTGCTCACTGTGGCACACGGATACAGTCTTGGTGAATGACGAGGAAACTGGTTTTATTTTGCTGAAGTCAGAAACGTCCTTTGCGCCTACATTTCCGTGCAGCATACACATCTTACAACATCCACTGGCACTTCCAGTTACCTCAATCAGCAGAAGTGTTTTTTTTATTTTTTTATTTAAACATGGATATTTCTGTAAATATTATAATATTATCCTTGGAATTTGTATTCAGAATTCAAACTTCAGATCTGAGGTATATTCAGGCCACTACATCTGTGAATTGTATTTTTAAATAAATTAATAGATCTGTGAAAAAAAGAAAATAGTATCCTATTATTGACCCAAAGAGCAAAACACGAAAACATTAGCACATTTAGCTCATGGTCATTTATGTCTTTCTATGTGTTCCCTGCAGACCGTCAGGTCACTTTGGAGCCATACTGTGCGTGGATGCCTCCGACCCTCGCTGGATGATTCCATCTCTGTGATGAAAGGCTTATCCAGCAGCCGCAGCCACCACCACGTGGTGACCTGTGACACCTCTTTTGACTCCATGGGTCACCACTTGGATCACAAGCCCTACCTCATCAGCCAGATCGACAACCCCCACCCGGTCGACCACTCTTACTACTCCCAGAGAAGCCCCTACCAACCCGACTGCGTGGTGCCTTACGGGACCTTCCCCCGCCGACATTACAGCTCACAGCACGAGCTGAAGGATGAGACCGCTGTGGTTCCCTACACCGGAGGAGGGGTTCCAGCCAACAAGGGTCAACAGCGTATCCCAGTCACCCTGTTGGATCAGTTTGACCGGCAACTCCCAGTGCCTCGGGACGGCTATCACACGCTGCAGTACAAGCGTGCAGCCGCAGCCTTGGAGCAACGGAGCGACAGCCCTGGCCGAATCCGGCACCTGGTGCACTCCGTTCAGAAGCTCTTCACCAAGTCCCACTCACTAGAGGGTCCACACCATGGTCACGGCCATGGCAAGGGCAGCATCAACGGAGGCAAGGCCAGCCCCGACGGAGAACCCCCTGCTATTCGGCACCGCAAGCGCAGTAAGAGCCGGGAGCGCTGCAAGTCGGCTGAACCCAAGAACAGGACGCCACCTTCTGGCTACTGGAGCTCGGATGAATTGGAACGCGAGGCCTGCCTGTTTCACCATGGACCACCAGGCGTCATGACCATGGGCCGTCACCCGGATAAGTCACAGTCGCAGTTCTTCTTGGAAGCCTACAACACCATCAATGACCAGGCACTTAAAAACTCCCGCAGCAGCAATGATTTGGGCAAGTGCTCGACGTGCACGAGCATCCCGCTGAGCGTGGACGCGTCACAGCTCGTGAAGAAGAGCTCGTGGTCGTCCTCTCTCACGGTGAGCAGAGCACGTCAAGTCTACCAGAAGGCCTCGGTAAATGTAGATAAGGCTCTAATGAAAGCAGAGGCTTGTCAGCAGGAGCGTTCATGCCAATTCTTGCAGGTATGCAAAATGCCTTTCAATTCTCCCCTACACCCACATGCTCACCTAACCCACCTCCACCTTTCCACCACCCCTCCTCTTCTTACTCCACCACTGGAGAGAGCCTCCAGTTTTGATTTGAGTTCTGCCGAGAAGTAAGTGCAACCCACTAGCTGCCTTACTTTCTGTTTAGCTGACAAGCATCTGTTTGGATCCATTCAATCTCTGACTGGTATTATTTCCCTCTCTATACCTGAAAATCACTTTTTTTTACCAATGTTTTTACCAAGTTCTTCTTTTGTTGGGTTCTGTGTGAGTTTGTATGTGCGTGTCTGTGTAGGTGGTGGTATTGGATGAGTGCTGTTCTTGTAGATGTGTATGAAGAGGATAGACTAAATCCATTATAATTGGTGTCATGAACGGTTTCACGCTAGCTTAGCATACTGTTAGCTGATTAGCCTGCTAGCTTAGCATATACCATATGCAACTGATAGCTGCAAAGTTCGAAAGTGAATAATTGGCTCCCTTTTCGTTCATCAGTGTGAATTTAAATTCCACGTGAAGTTGAGTTAAAGTGACAAGAAGAGCAATTCACTCTAAAACGCAATTTAAAGAAACCAAGAAGCAAAACATTTTGCTAAAGCTGCAGTGTGTACTGTTTTGGTTAAAATGAACAAAAATTGCTATATAATATGCAAGGGGGATATATGTTCTTTTACAGACCTACAACAAACAGCTGGTAAGGATTAGAATCAGCTTTATATAAAATTTACAAAAACCCTACCCCCAGGAACATGCAACAAAGTGTAATAGTAAGAGGTATAACATTAGGTAATATTTAAAGTTTTTCCTATTCCTCTTATACGTAAGGCTGCACAGTCCCCATAGTCCGAGTGAACAGACAAATGAGGTAGCCCATTACGTTATACATGTATTAAACGAGCAAACTAGAGAAGATCTTAAGACCACCTGCAGCGTATTGTGAATCAGAGTTTGCACGTGGGCAGCCACATTCTAATTCAGAGGCTAAATTGAGCTGGCAGGATGTCTCACATGTTCTCTATCATGCTCTGTCAATACAAAGAATAATTGGCATCTTTCTTTAGGGCTAAATCTGGACGCCAGTTGCCATAGTAACCGTGAGTGACAGGGCATTGCACTGTGCTGTTCTTGTTCTAAAGGTTTGTGGAAAGATTCTTTAAATGTTTAGCAAGTTGTTATTTGCTGTCGCTGTCGATATCAAGTTAGAATTATCAAATTGAAGTTGTAAATTTTAAACAGACATTTAGGGTTTCGTGTTTGTTCTTTTAGGGAGTACTTCTGTGTGTGTACGCATTGAGGAGGATCACAATAATGATCAATCAGTATAGTGTTTTCTGTGATTCTTACAATTTTAGATTAGATTATTTCTTTCTAAAATAAAACTCCAGGTTCAATTGTTTACAGAGATGCGCAGTATGACCAAAAAAAACTTGACTTCATGTATCAGTATGACATACTGTAATAATTAAATTAATTAGTATTAGTATTATTTATGATAATAATAAGATAAAACAAATATTAAACAAATGGTGTTATTACTATTTTAAAGCTGCTGTAATTGTTTTGGTTAAAAATGATCCAGAATCTATATTTGAGCAAGAACCAGCCAGGATTCTAAACTGTCACCTTATTTTAGCACGATTCACAATGGTTACCTTATAATAATCTTTTCTAATTTGAGTGGAATGGCTAGATTTTGGCAAGAAATTTGATCATGGTACTGCGTCACTACGTCATGTCTGTAAACTTAAAGAAGTTGTCCTGGCCACTAGGCTAAAGCCTGTGAGGATACTTCAGGAGGCAGATAATATATATATATATATATATATATATATATATATATATCCTTTTGTCCGAACAGCTGGAATAATTCAATGTCAAATTCATTTTGATGGAAGATTGTAATTCAGAAGGGGTCGTATGAAACATGAATGAAATCAAATCATATTCCAGTTTTAAATGTGCCTCTGATTGCAGAAAGCCTGACGTTTTGCAAGATTTGTAAACACTGGCAAGACTTAAAAAAAAATGTAGTTCATAAACTTTAGTGACAACGCAACCCTGCCTCTATTATGCCAGTGAGAATTCCTGTGTCAGCTGTGCAGTGGGCGGTGATTCACACTCGCTGTTTTCAAATTTCAAAGTACCCCTATTAAGCAGTTTTTAAGGCTCCTAATATTGTTTTGGGAGTCTCCTACAATAGGGTTACATGCATGGAAGATGGAAAAATCACTTTGTTTTACAGTGATTCTCAAACGATTTGTTCAAAGTAGTTCTAAGATTTATTCTCACCAAACCCCACCTTTCCGTGAGCCTACTTGGCTCTGATTGGTCAGATGGCCCAGTCTTTTGTGACTGGTCTACTGTGCACAGCACTTTCAATAAAATGAAGTATGGGTGGGGTTAAGTTGTTCGCGGGCATTATTCAAATGTGTTACGCCATGACGTGTAGCCATCCCGGAAGTGGTATTTAAATTACAAACGACTCGTTTAGGCTGAATTGAGTTGATTCTTTATTTTGGGAGACAATGAATTTATTTGTCGTGCAGTTTTGGAATTTACAACTGCAGATCATTCACATACACACTGCATGAAGGGTAATGCCATTAGCTTCCTGCTGAGGAGCCGATCGCAACCGACTCTACAGCGCAGTCCAGCCTGTGGCAGGAGGGACTTAACGTCTCTGTTCCCCCCTCCAGGGAACAAAGGTTACCTAACCAAGACGTTCCCTTTCAGTCAGTCACTATGACGGTATGTCATTGACTGACTTCATGGGGTCCGTAGGAAAAATGCCAGGTTCAGTTCAGTCAGGTTTGCGATTAGTAAAGGGGTCTCAATTTCACAGCAGTCACTTACATTGTTAAAATTGGGTACTGCGAAGGGGGTGTGTTCTTCCCCTGGAGCAAGAGATAGAGCTCTCCAAACAGGTGTGGGAACTCCTTACAAACCAGTTTTTACAGCTGATAAAAAGATTTGTGTGGGTGTTGGTCTCAGTCATCCAGCCTTGAGCGCTCCGAGGAGCATGGCCTCAGCCGCCGCGGGACACTCTGAGATCTGCCAAGCCGCTAGCCGATGCAGCAGAGGAGCCTTTACGGCCTGCCCAACCGGAAGGGGTAGTGGACGAAGTGGGTCTTCTAATAAAAGAAAGCCATGGACATGCGCTCACAGTGAGCACATGAACCATCTGCGAAAGCCGTCTCAGCGTGACAGCGATCGTGGCCGTCATCAGAAGTGAGGAAACTTCCGGGGAGTGACTTTGCATGCAAAATCCACTGGGCAATTCCCATTGGCATTTTCTCCAAAATTTTGAGTCGATTGGTCTTTCAGGTGGGACCCCTTGAAGTCAGTCAATAACGTAACGTCATAGTGACTGACTGAAAGGGAACACATATATTAATACATATATATTAACACATATATAAAAGTATAATTGAAATGTTATTTTGATTAAGCTCTCGAGTTAGAGTCCTGGTTTGCGGAGCTTTTCCGCTTCCGTCCCTGTCTCTCCCTTTTGTTTTCTCACCCTTTTTTTTCTCTCTCACTCTCTCCCTCCCCCATGTCACTTCCTGTTCACTTACTTTCCTATCGAAGTAAAGGTATAAAAAACACTTTAAAATGTCACACAGCCCTTGTCTGGAGAAAGCTCTAGCTAGCAGCCAACATTGCTTACTGAGTTTCTATAAAGGTGTTATGGAGCAAGAATAAGCACCTAAAGATACTGCATAAGCTGAAATTCTGTTAATGGAAGCAAATGGTAGCTCTCATGTGGGACACAGTCTTTCATCTCTTGAAATGAGGCCCAGTCTGCTGTGAGGACTCTTGAGTCTTGTACCCAGATCTGCTCAGCAAGATTGATCTTAATTTTCTGCTCATCAGATTCGACTTGACTAAAGGCTTGTGTGGGTGTTGGTGGTATATTTGAAGGAAGTTTTTGTGTTTGTCGGGTGTGTGTGGGCAAAGAACCGGTGTTACTGGAGTCATTCTTCCTTTGGCTGCCTTTTATACACTTCCTGACGTCAAGGCCAGCCGTTTCCCCAGTAACGCAAGCTCTGCACTGATTCATATAATCACAGTGAAATTCTTTAAAGTGGGATTTTCTCTCGATGCCAGCCAAGAATCTCTTTCCAAACCTTAAAGTGCAAAGTGATGCATGCTGCATACACACAGCTGTACTCTCTGTTAGCAGGACTTTTGTATGGCCTTAGAAATTTACATGCTCACATTCTGACACTTTGAATTGATTTTTGCATGGAAACAGTGTTCTATTGAGCAAGGCTGGATGTTCCCAGATCCACATTATAATTAAATAACATATATATTAAAATAGACCAAGCACGGTCCAGTTATTTTCCTGACATTCTTCCTTATTTATCCAACTTTAGTAATTAGTAAATCGTTTTGTTTTTTTATTAGTTTATTTATTTACTTTAATGTTTTTGTGAATCATTTAAACAATGGAACTAATGCTGTGGATCCTTGTTGTTTTATGATAAGAGTACCACCAAGTCTAACAGACTTCTGTGAATGTAAACTCAATGAAAATGAATTATTATTGTTTACATATGTGCTGAGCAATGATATTTATAACAAACTGGCAGATATTTTGGCAAAATGAGGTCCTGCTTCTACATCTGCTGGCATAAAGTTTAAGTTGTACTTGATTTATTAGAAAAGGAAACATGTAGCATATGAATATATCATTATATATATATATATATATATATATATATATATATATTAGTAGTTTTTACTACTAGTTTTTAGTTTTAAGTTTTTTTTTTAATATTATTTGGAAAAAAAATGTTTCTTTATTGCTGTTTTTTACACACTGGTCCACTTCAGAAATGGTCCTCAAAGTAGTGGATTCATACAATTCTCATTTTATAACATCAGACATGCTTTTATGTAGTCTTAATAAGCATTTGCCAAGTCTTTATTTAAATTAGATTATTAGCATTTGATTATCATAAAAGCAAGTAGTTGAAAATGAAAGCTTTTCCCTTTTGTCAGTCTGAGTTGTTCCTCTCTCTCTTCAAAATTCAGTCCAACTTCTCATGCTTTCAGAGAGTCCTATTGATGAGAGTTTGCCCTGGGAGAGCTGCACTAAGACAGATGCTTAACTACCCAGGGAGGCGTCGTTAGTGTAATCATGCAAGCTCACACCGGCAGCCTCATTAATTATCTCGGCCGGCTCAAAGAGAGGAAGTGGGGATGAGAGTGTGTGTGTGTGTGTGTGTGTGTGTGTGTGTGAGTATGGGTTATTTGTGGAGCTGAGCACATGGGAGGCAGTTTGGACGGTGACATGCACCTTTTGGAAGAGGTTCATGACACAGTGTCACCTCTGACCCCGCAGGTCCCTCAAGATGAGTGGGGAGGCTTTCCACTGGGGAAAGATGAGGAAATCCCATGCAGACGCATGCGCAGCGGGAGTTACGTCAAAGCCATGGCGGAGGATGACAGTGGCGACTCGGACGGCAGCCCTAAACCCTCACCCAAGATGCAGGCACGACGGGCCAGCTACCTCAAAGCCACCCAGCCATCACTTACAGAGATGACCACTCTAAAGTAAGTTTAAGATTTAGATCCATTGTTTATATTCATATTTGTAGTGGAAAATTTATTTTTTTAATGACTTAAACTATTTGAAAACCGTTTTTTTTTTACTTTAAATAAATGCTACCTGAAATAAAAGAAAATATTTAAAAAAATCATTATATATATAATTTTATTTTAGTTTAACTTCAACGTAAATAAAAGATTTAAATATGAATATTAAAAACTATTTGAACATATTTATTTAAGGGGGGAAAATATCAAACCTTTAACTTAAATGAAAATAAAAAAACAAAACTGTACTAATGACTGACTATACTAATTCTACATAAAAAAGGAAAGGTTACTAAATTAACACAGTTTTGATTGTATTCCATGTACAGAATCATGTATCATGCAGTCGTATTTGTGCAGTTAATTCTTAAAAATAAAGTGTTTTGTTTTAAAAATTTGGAAAAAAATATTAATATTATTAATTAAATAATTCAATTAATTGTTATATTATTTCATTTTTCAATTAAAATAAATTAAACTATTTTCAGATAATGAACTAAATTGATCTGCCACTGTATGCTGAAATTTCATCTAGTGATGGCTGATTCAAGACTAGCTTTGAAATTACTAATTTAAACCAGTTTGGAATTCCAACTAAATTTCACCCTTGAGTTATTGATTTATCTTTTGAAAAAGCTAAATTGATTAGTCGTGTGAATGATTTGCTCAATCAAATGACTTACTGATCACCTGAAAGCTGATCCCATAACGATAATTAACAAATAATATTCAACAATAACCAATAAGCAAAAAATGTATGTTATCCTGTTGTGTTGATATTTGGATTAGTAGATTCACTTATCCAACACCTTCAAAATAAAAACATCTGAACTGGATTAACGGCAGTTATTATAAAATTTGAATTAATTCAGTAAGTGGTTATTGATTTTCAGTTATTTCAGTTTTTTTCTTTTTTTATTATTCCATAGAGTTCCACAGTTAAGAGATTTCATAATATAATGCATGTGTTACTTAAACTGCAAGTAAAGCGAAATAAAAGTAAGCATTTAAGTGTTTGATTTGGGCAACATCTCTAACCATGTTCTTCTGGGTTGGTATCCAAAGCTTGGCATCTCTTGAAGAATGACTGTACTTCAGCCACGTAATAATCATCCAGCTGGCCACCTAACAGCTCGAAATCCTCTGCCTGTCCAATCCCCATTTTAAAGCGCACCAGTGCTGTAGTCAACACCTTTAACACCTGCCAAGCATGCAGATCTGTTACCATGTAGCTTTGAGTGATGAGTTTATTAACTGTCTGTTTTATCTGCTGTGCTGCACTCATCTCCCTATGGAGAGGTGCAGGGAGAGTCTGTTTTTCTAGTCAAGATATTAATTTGTCTGGGACTCAGTTCTCTGTTGTTTTGGGTTCTCATTTATTTCAGCAGTTTTTATTGGAGGACAGGTCAATTTAGTCAAGCTTTTGTCATTTTCCTGTGATGCCCGTAGGGCTGTAACGATTCGCGATATGAAACCGAAATCACGACAGTCAATCGCGATCCTGTGTCGCGGTGTGGTAAGGGAGAATCGCAACACTCCTGGTGACTACCTTTCCAATCATGTGACGCCTGCAAAAGTTGAGCTAGTTGAAGAAGAGCGTGAGGAAACATTGCAACCAACCCAGAGATTGCGGACCCTTCCTCCTCATTTAAGTCAGCAGTATGGCAACATTTCGGCTACCCGGTGGAGATAAAGGATGTGTAGTCGACAAGACCCATACAATTTGCCGTAAGTGCTTTAAGAAGCTTTCCCAAGCGACTAGAGAGAGAGTGACGTTCGCGAACGAACCGATTCTTTTGAACGGCTCATAAACATGAACGATGGGAGCCGAGTCGCGTTCTTTTTTTCCTATGCGTGTTTCGCACAGATGCACACAAATTAGCTCCTCCGCGAGACAGAGCAGTTATAGAGGGAGTTCTTTTGAACGGCTCTTTGAAAGGAAAGGAACGCCAAGATTCGGATTCCCTCAAAGAGCCATAAATCCCATAACAACCAACAAGCAGATGCATATCCTACGGCACCATCCAGAAATCAATGTAGCTGCAGCAAAGAAAACAACCCATCAGTTCTTTGTTAAGTTTATAAAGATTTTCAAATGTTATTTAATAAAAAATATTGTTTTAAATCGCGATACAAACCGAATCGTGGGTTTGGTGTATCGTTACAGCCCTACTATTTTCTGAAAATAAAATAATGAATTCCCAACATAGGTTTCAGCCACTTATCTACACCAATATACAGTTTTATTTATTTTGATTATTATTCCATATTCTTAAGATTTTTACTGTAGATTTTTTTTTTACACAAAATGAACCTGCCTTCAGTGTTCATATGTTTATTCTTGAAATAAATGAAAATTATGGCATATTTAATTGCACAACGCTCCTTTTGCAAATCTAAACGTAGCATTTCAGAGAACTTGTAATACAAAGAATAACTGCCTTGGAAATGTAGTGATATTGATTCATTAAAAACATTTACCTTTTTATTTTTAGTTAAAATGGAAGATATAATTAAAGGGTAATTTTTTTTTATTATATTAAAAAAATATATATTCCTGGAAATGATAATCTTTTGACTAAAGTGTGACACATATTGTGATAAAAAGATGAATAGCACAACAAACTCTCCTTTTTTCCAGCCTACAACCTCATTTATGATTTCAAAAATGGATAAAAACCTTTCATCAAAGTTTCATCAAAATGTGTTTTTGTCTTAGGACAACGTTGATGAACTTTTTCGATGCAAATGTTGACTAGTCTTGCCTGGTAAAACTGGCCAGATATTTCTGGGATGATCCAGATGATGGGGAGGCCGAGTGCGGTGAAGATGGACAGCCTTGTAGAGAGCAGCAGCATTGAGCCGAACAGGAAGATGACACGCATGAAGTACCACATGAGCAGACTCAACTTCTCACTCAGAGACTCACTCATAGTGTTGGTGTCGGTGGTGATGCGAGAGACAATGTCCCCTGAACAGGAAACCGTGACAAGCATTGTGCATTAAAAAACAGAGGTATAATAAAAGACTAAAAGCACTAATGGAATATGTTCGCAGTGTTACCTGTGGAAGCTTTATCGAAGAACGCAATATCCTGCTTCAGCACAGACTGGAAGACGAGTCCTTGGATGGACGTGTGTATTCGGCTCATGGTGATGTTGTAGATGAGGTCACACACAAACTCACACACAGCGCTGCAGAAAACAGGTTGAAAAAACATGCATTTATCTTTAATGAGTTTAATGAGCAGCTGTTTTCTTTTATGGATAAACATGTTTATTTTAAACTTTATAAATGTGACGTTATGTATATAAAACATTCTAAATGTCTTTATATGTAACAATGCAAATGTGTCTTACTGACATACATTTTTGAACAGTGGTGTAAAAGATTGTTTTTCTTGGACTTACCTCATAATGGTCATCAGTGTCATAACAGTGATAGCATGGTTAAAGGCCTCGGGTTCATCTTCATTCATGATCCAGTCTGTCATTTTACCGGTGTAATGAGGAATTGCCATTTCACCTGCAGGACAATTGCATGTTAACATTCATGCCTATATCTTATCATTTGCTTACAGACAAAGATTTATGATCAGTGGCCCACGTTATTCTGCATTCAAAGCATTAAAATGTCTTATATATGTAGAGAAGAATCAATACGTTGAATATAGTTGCTGGAAAGTCCTGAAAAGTTTACTGTGTTTGCAAACTTGGCATGATTTTGTGTACTGAACAAAGTGAAAGCAAAGGCAACATGAGATCACATTTAACTTTCTTTCATTTGACAGACTATAGTTTTAAATGACACTGTAGGCTAGATTTCAAGTTAATTATTTACAGATTGTAAAGCCATAACAAACATGTCATGTGAAATGATTTTAATGGCCAGTAGGAGAAAGTATTATGTATTGTATATTATTTTAAGATACATTTGGTTTTAATACATGAACAAATAAATAAATAGTACATCTATCATCTAACATCTATCTTATTATTATAATTTTTTTACTATATTTGGTCTTTATACATGAAAAAATATATAGCTGCATTTTTAATTTTACGAAGGATCATCATATTTGGGGGTGTGTGGCCTATAAAGGTCTTTTTTGCAAAATTGCCACTTTGACCACTTTGATAAAATGAACTCGTAGACATGCATTTATATGTATGACACAACACACAAGCATGTTTTTACCTAATGAAGAAATAACCACAAAGAAGAAGACTACTGCAAAACGTCTACTGAAAGGCTTCATGTATCCCAGCAGCCTTTGCAGCGAGGCCTTTCCCTTCTGCTCTGTTTTCTGCTTTTTGGCTGTCGGGAGGAGAGTGGGAACATAGCGTTTCCACAGCAACAGAGACAACGCCAACACTGCATAGCCCTGCAGGAGCTGAAATATAATCAGGTTTTAATGCACGCAAACAAAATAAACCTGGCGTTTAAAAGGCTACATCATTTAAACGTGTTAAAACACATCTTACTCCTTGACAGGTGTGCCAGCCCCACACCAGCTCCACTGTAGACCTGTCACAAGCCCAGAGGAAGGAAATATACACTGGATAGAGAAGGCCGTGAATTACAGCCGTCTGCACCCCCTCGAATCCTCTCATCCACGCAGGGCTGCTGGGGTAGGCGAAGGAGATGAAGAGGAGGAGACATGTTCGGACCAGTCCACCGGCCCACAGCAGGAGGAAGGTGTTGTTGATAAAGGACGGAGAGAGTTGGATAGCACCAATAAACATAACGGCACACACATCCACACACACTGCCAACACGGCAAACAGAGGAACGGCCATCTTATCCTTCATCTCCTGCACTGGCAAAGAAAAAACAGCATTTAAAACAAATATCTGCGTAAAATCAAAGAGCAAAACTTATGATATGAGTTTATGATATATGCCATTATCATGTTACCATGTTCAACGTAAAACAATGGTATTTGTTGTTATTGGTTTCGTATGAGTAATTCACTTTCACTTTCACTCTAATAATCATGTTAATTTACGTTCAATAAGTTTTTGCTTACTTAACAATCACTACAGCAAAGTTGTGAATAATTCTTAAATTATTACAAAATAATTTAAATATTGTGTAAGATTTAAGTGTTCCCAGCACTGCATGTTGACAATATGTCATTGAACATAGAGAAAGAAACAATACATACCTTCTTAGTTGATACTACTGAAAATCTGCTTTAAAATATAAGAATTTGACGTTTTCAATGTCGACGTCACATTTATTTAATGCATATAGTTTAAAAACAGTAAATAAAGAAGCTAAATAAGAGTGCTGCTCACGTAACCTACACACAAGGCTCAAATCTGAAACCGAAAGTAAGAACGGTAAGGAAAATCCCATCTGAGCGTAACTTATGAATATTAATTACGCAACTTGACGGTAGCGACGTAATCCTACCTCATTGGTTGGCAGGCAGGCTATGGTTTGCAACTGGCCAATCAAGGAGAGCTGATCAAATACATATTAATGACGTTCAACGTCTGTAAAAGTACCGCAAAGAACGCGTTTTATGTCGGTTTTGTCACTGTCCTCCTAAGTAAATAGGCGTCTATGAACGCTTCGACTCTTGTCGCTGTTTCGTCAGGGCTCTGGCGTCATAAAGGTTTGTTTTTAAGACGCTATGTTGAGTTAAAAATAGTTCAGCATTTACCCGTCTGCAGTCTCTTCTCTGTTCTCTTCACATACGCTGCGCAGCGCGTTGCGTGAACGCCCTGAATGGCCACGTCAGAATAATCTAATTAATATTCATAAAGATTAAGCGTAATCAAACCCACCCTGCCGATGAAAGCAGGGCTACGATTACTGCAACTGCAACAAGTAGGGCGCAGTAAATTCGCTTTTTTGTACTGAATTTATATGAGTAGGCTATTTATTTAGTCTACTATTTACTTATTTTTCTAAATACACCATCAGACCATCCTGGTCAGTTTTGTGGTAATTAGGCTAACAAACTACCTTGGGCTAGTTTAGGGTATTTTTTTAATTTCTTGAATTCTTTTTCCTACCTCTCTTGCATGTCTTGCTTGCATAGCTCCAGAAATTACAAAAATTAAATACACAAAAAAAAAATCCTGTGACGCAAAGCCAATCTAACACGCTGATCTCTTGCTATTACCTATTAAAACAGTTGTGCTGCTTAATATTTCAACAGAAAACATTTTTTTAAAATACTTTCATTATTATACATTTCAGAAGAAAAGCATTTATTTAAAATATAAATATTTTGTAACATTTCAAATGCCTAACTGTTCATTTTGATCAACTTAATGTGTCCTTGCTTAAAAAAAGTTTTAATATTTTTAAAAATTTAATAAAAAAAAAAAATCTTACAGATCACAAACTTTTTAACAGTAGTGCCATTTTGCAACCCAGAAAATGCTGAAAAAAAGCAACACAAATGTATAGGACTTTTAGGAGGCATATAAAAATGATAGATTATGTCTAGATTGAACACAAGGAAGTAAAGTTTTTTGCATGTGTGGTATTGTTCAATTGTCCTGTCAAATTTCCTTCAACACAATTCATGCAGTAAAATAATTCATAAACAGGTCAAACTCCTGCGGTAATAATGACCTTTCAGATTCACACACTCACACACACACACACACTCGCTCCTATTCTTTTGCACACAGTGGCAGGAAGTCGTCCAGATATCCGCCGTGCTTCTGAAAAAGAATGAGGGACAAATTCTGGGAGGGAGCTGTTGAGGGTGTAGACATGAACCTTCACACGCTTCACACAGTATTACTGGACTGATAATGCTGCATCTATCTGAAGAAACCATCCAAGACCACCTGAAGACATAAGAGCAGCCTCAAATGAGAAGACGCCAGGTCTTGGTCTTGGTGATTCATTGCTTTTTCAGGAACGTGACTGACTCCTGACTCGTCTGTGTGTTCAGAGATGCACTTGACTGTGAGATTCTCCTTCATCGTATGGACTCTCTGCAGATTATCTCATGGTGAGTCTAATTCAGTTTTCTGTGGATACTGAATGAATGAATAGAAGGACACAGATGATGTGATGACTGCTGGTGTTCTAATGACCCACTATCTAGTGGATCTAGTACCATTATCTACCACTTATTAGCTGCAAATAGGACTAATAAAAATAATTTACAATATTCACTAATTGTTAAGGCAAATTATTAAAATGACTATTTTATTAGATATTTTATATTTTAAGATATGTATGACATATTTATTAAATTAAACATTAATTTAATTAAATTAATTTAACATTCTATTTTCATTTGCATTATTAGTTTTTCTTTTTTTTGTGTAAAATGTTTCTAAAATAAAATCTGAAATTTTTATTTTTGCTTTTACTTTATAACTTTGATCTCAGACCCACAAAGTAAATACATTTTTATTGTAATTATTATAGAAAACATGTTTTTTTTATATATGTGTGTGTGTGTTAACGTAAACTTGCATGTTTATTAGTATTTTATGTCTATCTATCTATCTATCTATCTATCTATCTATCTATCTATCTATCTATCTATCTATCTGTCTGTCTGTCTGTCTGT
>JAUCMU010000042.1:10751549-10791065 GCA_032275025.1 Enteromius treurensis
TTATTATACAAAATTACATTATTTTAGCTGTTTGTTTAACTCTTTATGTGGCTTTTGGATTTTTTAAAGTTCACTTTAATACATAAATAATACCCTAATTTGTGGTTTTATATAGTTATCAACAAAACATAGAATTAAAGAAGTGTTTAGGTTTTATCCAATTAATCGAAAAAAATAATCACCCAACTAATCGATTATCAAAATAATCGTTAGTTGCAGCCCTATATAAATACACACATATGCATGTTATATATTTATATGTGTGTGTGTGTTTGTATTTAATAAAAATATTGTTATATGTTATATATATATATATATATATTCAAAATATATTTACTGTATAGAACAATTTTTCGGAAAGCCATTCCTTGCATTTTTTTTACTGCATTAAATGTCCTGATGCACTCAAAAGTTGTCATGAAAATAAAAAAGTTTCTTGAAATAGTCACTGTCAGTATTATATGCCAAAAGGACAATAAAGAACCATAAAAGTTAAACTATATGCACTATATTCCAGATCTTCTAAGGCAATGCAATAGCTTTGCTAGAAATGATGTACGGTGTGACATCGGTGACTCACACTTGACAACTGATGTGACCGACATGCATAACACACGTCTACATTATTCATTGCACATATATTCTGCAGCTTTTAGTTTAGTCTGCACACAGTGTTTATCATAGGATTATCAGCAGTGCAATGGGTTTGTGAAGTAAAAGTCAACACTGAAAAGATTTATGCATTGTGTTTAACCTTTTACCCCCAGACCGTGATAATCTGCAGGTCACCCTCATAACCCTAATTTCCTCTCGGTGGAGTCTAGCTGGACACAGTTGCTACAGTCATTACATAAAACCACTGTCACTATCACACTGTGTATGTCATTTTACTATGATAAACACAAAGCAAAATAAATCCACCAGAATAGTGTGTGAGTGGTTGTTGGACAAAGTTTTGCCCTGGGACCTACAGTTTGGATGGCACTTGACCTTTCTTCTCGTATGGCCACCTGTGTGACGGCTTGTGTTAATTGCCTCTCATGGGGCAAAACGACAGCCAGAGCTCTCTTGAGCTCTCTCTTTTTCCTCTCAGGTCTCATCTGGGAAGAATTAGACCACATTAAATACTTTGGCAGCTTGAGATATGGGAATAAAACCCAAAGATTTCTGTCCAGACCGGATGACTTCTTTGTGGTCTTAAAAATCACTCAGGATTATGCTGATTAGCCGAGCATATACGACTCTGTCCTTGAAAAAGATCCCACATTAGGGAATGTTAAAGGTACTCGATATGCATGCGGATACTCACGATTATGGATGGAGAGTGTAATCCGTTATGATGCTTCTGTATGGCTGAAAGACCATTCGCCTGAGGAAATGGAGGTGGGTTAATTCTGCCGGTTTGTCATCTGAAACAACCCTGTCAGGGTGTTTAAGAACAGAAACGTGCTCTGAACGTCTTGTCATTGTAGGACAGACGAATCGACGGGCCCGAATTTATTTGTCTGCGATCGTGTTTTTCACCTTGTCCTCTGAGAACAGGGTCAGAGCAATGCAGACAGAATACAAACATGTCAGTGACAGGAGGTCAAGGTTTAAACGCATATTTTATCATCAGTGATACGCACTGGTTTAGACATGTGTGAGTAACTAATAATTGCAATCGCAAAAAAGCTTGCATAACGTTTGCTAGCTAGATCTCTTACTCTTACAAATATGTCATCATGTTCTCATTCTGGAAGCTAAAAGCTTTACACACTTTTTGTAGGTGTCTGTTTACTCCAACTAACAGCAGTAATTAAGTGACGCTATATTAAAATAATAAGCTGCTAGGGTTAAGTATCAGATATCAGTGTTCCAACACCAGCACGTAAAGAGTTTTATCATCTGGATACGTCTGGTTCTTTTCTTTGCGAACAGTTCAATACCGAGTTGATCGCATCTCACATTGCAAAGGCTTTTCGGACAGGCTCTATATGATGTCTGTAATACACAACCTTGTAAGGAATGAAGTCTGTACGTGCCCAGGCTGACGGGCCAGAAGAGAGGCTTCTACTGACTCGAGCAGCGTCTGTATGTGTGGGTGTGTTTACACTGCGCATCAGCATGAGTGCTAACTCAGCCCATCTCTTCCCTTTACATTTACATTTTAGTCATTTAGCTGACACTTTCCATTAGTATAGATGAGAAATGGAGGGAATAGGAAGGGAAAATTAGAACACGGGAGCAGGATTCCTGTGTCTTCCTCAGAGGGTGCACGATGGCTCAGGTTAGATTGGTATCTGACATATCTTCCAGTCTCCCTGTAATCTCTGTAAATTGCATTTGATAAAGGTCTATTTTATTTTTAAAGAGAAGTTATTTAATTGCATGTTGCTCTGGTTGGGTTGAGAATATAAAAAACAGCTTGTGACACTGCTGTCTATGTCATATTGCAGTCATCTGGACAATAATTTATAGCTGAAAAGGAGCGATTACATTTAAAATACAAGATAATGATTAAAATCAAGAGTTAGTGTTTGGTTGATTGGCTAGAAATTGCAGTAACTACATGCTGCTGAAAAACTTTTTATTTATGGATGACGCTAAAAAATCCAAAAATATCTATGTATTCTGATAAAGTAACCATTTCATGCCAGAAACGTTTCAGCACTACAATTCAAAAGTTTCCTTTTTTATTTAGCTGGGATGAATGAATGAAGCAAGGTTTCTTATATTAAGCTGCACTGTTTGATAAAACACTGTTTTTAATATCATTGATAATAATATTAATAGTAATAGTAAAAAAGTATAGCCAGGGCAAAAAATGTAAATGTATAGCCAATGTCTGTCATATTTCTCCATATTTCATTTTGAATTAAATTATTTTTCAAATGATTAATAACATCCAAAATAAAGGTTTTTGTTTACATTTGGGTGGGTGGGTGAGGGGGTTAGTTAGTTTTAGTTGTAACTAAAACACCAAGCCCCGCCCTACGACGGACAAAAATAACAGTGTTCGCACGAGCAGGTCAGAGAAGATTGCGCGCGAGTGCTTTAGTTGCGCGCGGATGACATATCAAGCACGCGCGAGGGTTTGAAATGAGCTCGCGTGCCTCGTTTCTTCGCATGTAGATCTGTTTTCCTCTCGTGAAAATGATTTACCGCGCTCCCCAGCACGAGTGGTACGCTCGCTTATTAATGCCATAGATTTGCCGCCATAGATTAAGTGTGTTTTTCGCGAGCTGGTTGTTGCTGCTGCTGCTGCTGCTGCTGCGGCGGGGCGGAGGATCGTGATGCCGGCTCAGCGTTGTGATGTCTATCGGCCATCGTTTATCGACCCAACCCTTGTTTACATAGCATATGTGTGTGTCCTTTGTATATTTATTATGTATATAAATACACACGCATACATTCATGCATTCTTTTAAATGTTACTTTTATATATTTATAAAATTTAGTGTACCATAAAATTGTATAAATGTAAATATTTTCAAAACATGCTGTGTGTATATATATATATTTGTGTGTGTGTGTGTGTGTTTATACATAAATATACACTGTACACCCACACATAATGTAAACAAAAAGGTTTATTTTAAATGCGATAAATTTTTTGAAAGCACTAGTTTTCAGTGGGATTTTTATGATTCAGGTGATTGGCTCAAAATAATGTATACCCACATACAAAGATGGCAGTGAGCAACTTACACACTTCTAACGGGTCTTTTAACTTCTACTTTGACCAGGTATTACAAGTCAAGTCACTTTTATTTATATAGCGCTTTTAAGAATACAGATTGTAGATTAATACCAATTAGGTACACCATTTAGACTGCTAAGCTCTGGCCAGTTTCATAACCCTTCTCATGCTAATTACATGCTATCCTCTAATGACCTCATGTGGCCAAATTTAATCACAATGACCATCCTTACATTCTCAAAACACTCTCATCTTACTCTTTCTCAGTTATTGTAGCATCAGCTATTAGGACGCTTTTGAAAATAATTGTCAAACACTCCTGTGAACATCTGTTTTGGTATAACGACAACAAACGCCAAAGATAAAGACACAATCAGCAGCAGTCTCACTGGTAATTATACAAAAACAATCACGCTTAACAACAATGCAGCTTCAGTGATCCCCTGTATCACTACAAACCCAGGTGGACCATGAAAAGAGCGAGTTGATTAGAGAGGGAGAGGGGGAAATTAGAGGAGAGGATGCCTGGATGGCAGAAATCTCTAGAGCTGGAGCAGCATCTGATCTACAGGCTGTTATCTCAGCAGCGCACACTGTAGCTCCAGAACACAAGTTTGTCCTTAACTTACCAGCTAGACATCTTGGGATGAAACAAAGCGTTTGTTTTGGCTGCAGTTGTGTGTGAACCTCTGCGTGGATCCAGAGCGTATGTATGTGAATAAATGAGGGTGTGGGAGACCGAGATTAAGTCTGGAGAAGCAATTGTGTGAACATCAGGTCTTTGATACACTGTAGCTCAGGGGAGATGAATTCAGCTATTCAAACACATACCGTGGCTTTCTTTGTGTAACTGCTTGTCAAAGAAGCAAACAAGAACGGGCGCTTTGCCAAAGAAAATGCGATAGAATGTTCCTGTGAACAACATGAATTTATCTTACGGAGATTTAAAAAGGTAATTCAAGAGGGGAACTTTTCTGGCAAATGTCATGCTTTGGTAAATAATAATTATACTTAATTCACAATTATGAGATTTAGGCATTTATGGCAGGAAGTGGAAATTGAAATACAAAGTCAGAATTGTGTTGAAACAACACGTAATTATGAGCCATTATTTCTTATATACTAAATCATACTTATTAGATAAAAAAGATAACTATCACAAGAAAAAAGTTACATGAGATCAATGTGACCCCAGACCACAAAACCAGTGGTAAGTTTACTTAATATCCTAAAGATTTTTGTTTTTTGGTGTGTGTATATGCATGTGTGTGTGTGTATATATATATATAAATATATATATATAATTTTATTTCATTTGTAATTTAATACTTTTGTCCCAAACTATGTATTTTTGGCTGTTGGTACAAATATACCCCAGTTACTTAAGACTGGTCCAAAGTTACAAATATTTGTGATGATGAAAAGTTAATTTGCTAATTTATGTCATTATTATATTTGTGTATCACATAATTCACATTTTACCTCATAATAATAGCTATATATGTTATGATTATGTAAATTAGTGTTATGCCTATACATTAGTGTATGGTTTCATTGCATACATTTTATTCGATGTGAGTGATGTCATATAAGCATGAGCTTATTCAAAGAATATGATGCTTTTAATAGAATATCCTGACTGTTTTTAACATGTCACATCTCAAAGATCCCAAGGGCATTTGAATTAATAGCTTGAAAAATACTTAACATTGAGATTAAGAGTCATCATGTTGATACATTATTAGCTTCTCTCATGAGAATTAATTAGACAATAAAACGATTTAAACATTCTCTATGAACAACAGAACTTAATGTTTGAGCCTCAGAGACTACATAGACAAAACATCAATGGATAAGCATTGTAGCATTTGAACCAATCAGGCCAAAACTATTTGTAACATTTAACAAATAATCTTTCATACCGCTTTACCAGCCCAAGGGGTAACTCAAACTGCAACTATGAGAGTCTGTGGACCCTTCCCCCGAAAGGCAGCTAAAACCTCAGGATGACAAAACAAGCTTCTGATTCCATGGCAATAAAGCCAAAAACTGCACATTCCAGGGTGGCCTTTTATTGTGGGCAGTATAAGGTACACCTGTGCACTGCTCATGATCTCAGATCAGCATCTTGATGTGGCACACCTGTGAGGTGGGATGGATTATCTCAGCAAAGCAGAAGTGCTCACTATCACACATTTAGACTGATTTGTGAACAATGTTTGAGAGAAATTGTAATATTGTGTATCTGGAAGGAATTTTAGATCTTTAAGTCCATCTCATGAAAAATCGGAGTAATTAAATTGCAATTTTCTATATTATTTATTTATAATACATTTTGGAACATAAAAACAGTACAAAAAAGTGACTCTCCACAGAAAGTAGTCACTGAATATGCAGGGAGAGAATAACCAAAGTGTGAAAACGAGGAAGTGAAATCAGAGAGGATGTTAACAGCTGCTCTCTGTCTCTCTGTAGACTGCCCCCTTGTGGATGTTTAAGAATTTAAATAATAAGGAAAATATATACTTTGTTCACTCAGACTCTCGCTGTTTATCTCACAACACACACCTCTATCTGCTGCTTCATGCAGCCATCGATTAGTGATTTGGTGTTTAGTCTGGATTGTGAGGGGTTGTTGCGCTCTTTGAAGTAAAGTGCTGGAGGAAATAAGTCAGTGCTCCACCAGCACTGTGTCAAGCAGTAGCACTTCAAGATAACACTTTCAATGTCAACAGATGGCCCACTGATATAATGGGATTCTTCCATAAGTATGTTAATAAGTGAATATTTAATCATGCTCTCTGTCAGAAGGACTTTAGATAAAATTAAAATGAATGCAATGACTATTATAGCGTGGTGGCCCCTGCTGGTCAAATAATTTAGCAAAAATTACTTTGTTTGTTTGTTTTTAAATGTTATTTTAAAAGTTACAAATAACCAATCAGTATAAAGTATGAATGCACTATAACTTGAAGTTTTGCCTTTGTATTTATTTGAGTATTAGTGAAACTTTTTAAACTAATTTAGGCTGTTGCTGGTTTAGCAGATGGCAGTGGTCTGGTAAAGAGATGGAAAAGCAGCTCACAGTGCTTCACGTTGGAAACATGCAGAATTCGCTGTTCCATCTTGGGTCCCATCTGTTGCTGGATCACAGACCGTATCTGTGTGGCATTTGGGCTTGACCTGAAAAAAGTTTGCTAGACAAATCTCATGCAAATCCTTGGTTTATGAAAGGGCTTTTTTACCACCAGATTCAAGGTGGTGGCAAAGGCAAAAGATTAGCACACAGAATCATGTTGGAAGCGTGGTCTGTTCTGAGTCTTATCTCTTATTCCCCATTACTCCAGCAAAACCTGGCCTCTTTAATGTGCTTAGCTGTGTGTGTTAAAGAAAACTTAAAAACCTCCAGCATAACAGTGGGTGGCGTTGACTTTTCGCTCAAGTAATGGCTAGTTACTGCAAGATAGGCATTCACAATGTATACGATTTTCACACAGAGGACCGCACGTCTGATTGTAAGTTCAGAGGATTTGCTGTAATCATGTCAGTCGTCACAATTCTCTGGTCCGCTAGTATTTAGCTGTAACAGCTTCAAACAAGCTTTTAAACAAAGGATTTTAGTTGCTTATGCACACACACTACCATACAAAATAAAAGATAAGATTGATTGACTGACTGACTGATTGATAAAAATTCATTCAAATATATATATATATATATATATATATAAAAGAAAAGCATTTATTTTAAATATAAATCATTTCTAACAATATACACTACTATTTAATAGTCAGTAATTTTTTTATTATTTTTTTCTTTGAAAGAAATTAAAACTTTTATTCAGATGGGATGTGTTAAATTGTTAAGAAGTGATGGCAAATATTTATATTGTTAGAAAAGATTTATATTTTTAATAAATGCTGTCAAAACTTTGATAATTCAGCTTTAAATCAGAGAAATAAATTATATTTTGTTATTGTTATTAAAATAGAAACTATTATTTTGTAATAACATTTTGCAAGATTCTCGTTTTATACCTTGATGAGCATAAGACACTTTCTTAAGAGAAAATTCAGCTTTGCCATCTAATTTATATGAACTCTTTTGCTAAGAAAATCTTTTGCAACATTATAAATGTCCTTTCTCTAATTTTGTTTAAAATGCATTAATATTAATGGATAATGATGAATAATTTCTTTGAAAAAGTAGTTTATGTAGCACTGTTACTCTGTGCTGTTAAATCAGAGCTGAAACCATCATAGTCATTGAGGAATGAGATGCCCACAATAATCATATTAGTGTTAAATAGTGTTTTTTTAGAAGACAGCCAGTGAATTTGTAAATGTATGCTGACACTTAGTACAAATGTTTCCGTTCTAATCTTTCACTGTTTACTGTTGCATACTTTTTTCATGCATCCATATTTGTGAGTTTGAGTGGACAAAAACATCAGAGAAAGGAATAAAATGTACTTTTCTCTCCACAGTATCATCATGCATCACCACCTACAAGAAGACTCCTCCGCCGGTACCTCCTCGCACCTCCACCAAACCCTTCATCTCCATCACGGCCCAGAGCAGCACTGAGTCTGCGCAGGACGCTTACATGGACGGTCCCGGGACGCGGGGCGAGCCCATCCTCCACTCTGGCCTGAGCAATTCCACCGAGAGCATTGACAGCATGAAAGCGTTGACGGCAGCCATCGAGGCGGCCAACGCTCAGATCCACGGCCCTGCCAGTCAACACGTCAGCAACAGCGCCATCACCATCAGCACTACCCCTCCCTCTCCGCTGCCCATGCCCATGCCCATGCCCGTCCCCATTCTCATCCCGGCCCTGGAAGACATCCGCAGGGATGTGCTCAGGAAGAGCAGGTGCCTTTCTATCGGCATCCAGGTGAGTGAGATTCAGAGATGTTCTCATCTGCTGAGATGTTCCTGCTGGCTATTAGAATAACATTTAGTTGTAACCTCCTCTACGATGTGTTTGTAAGGTGTCTGTACATTAAATATATATTTATACAAGTTCACACTTTACAAGCTTCTCTTTTTATTTCTGTATACAAACCCACACAGGCTGAGTTAGAGATTTGTAGATGATTCTTCTGTGGACTGCGGAGGTGGTTGGTTTACTGTGTGATGCGTTTAAACAGGTGGATGGGCCTGAGGACCAGGAGCTGGAGGACCAGTCCAAGTTTCAGTCAGTGGGGGTTCAGGTTGAAGAAGAGCAAGGGTGAGTCTGTTTGTGTGTTTGTGTGCTCTAACGGGAACAAATAGCAGTCACTTTCACTCAAGTAATACTACGAAATGTTATTACTATTTAAAATAGCTGTTTTATTTAAGCATATATAAAAATACAATTTATTCCTGTGTTGGCAGAACTGTATTTTCTTTAGCCATTACTCTAGTCACATGGTTTTTCAGAAATCATTCTAATATGCCTTTATGGACATTTTTGAAATCCTTGATGATTATAAAATGTAGCATCCCTTTGAAATAGAAATATTTTCTAACATTACAAATGACTTTACTCTCATTTTGATTCATATGAAACCTTGATAAATAAACATGCTGAAGTAAATGTAAAAGTGTATCTGCTGTTTGTTAAATTTGCATTCAGGGCATAAAACAATCAGACATTGAGTATTCCCACATTAGTGGTTAATATTGTTTTGTTTTTATTATAATAAATATTAAATATTTCACATTTGATCTTTCCATTCTTTTATATATGGCTACACTTAGGGTCACTATGTTGACTGACAAAATTACCAATTACCATTATGATGTGTTCCCTGTGACCTTTAATGCTCTGTTTACTCTCAATTATCTTGGTCTATAATGTGTCTGATCTTTGTGTTTATCAAATTGCTTGAATTTATAAATGAATGCAGTTGTTGAAAGTATTGTTTATCCTCTTCAGCTGTTATATTGCACGCTGCATATGGTGAGAGAGTGCATAAAAATCAAGGATTAAGAAAGTCTGTATTATGGAGACACTTTCACTTTATTAAACTTATTGAGCAGGGACAGGATTATCCCAGAGCGCTAAAGCTGGCACATCGTGGCTCTGCTCAAAACTGCGTACCTAGACAGTATTTTTAGGCACCATAGACGTGCTCCTGATGTCGCAAATTGTAGACGACAGATTATGCGGCCTAATCTTTCCCTAAATTTGAAGTACAACTACATGTTGTTGTTTTTACATCTCGACAAGGCAATCCCGCAGTTTATTGTGACAAGCTTAGCAAAACAGTTTCATCAGAAATAAAGTAAAATGTTTATTATTTTATTACTGAAAAGAAAATGAAACGGCTTTAAAAGATGCACTATTTTATGATGTGTTCATGTTTGCTAATTCATTTTATTAAACTATCACTAGCTGTGTGCTTTAAATGAGTCTTTTGCAGGTCATTTGAGTGCTGCAATTTGTCTGCCAAATAAATGGCTGTTAAAGATGTTTGTGCCAACAAGAGCATCTCAAACAAGTTGATTCTGTGATATGCATGGTGTTTATGTAGACAGAACCTGTGACTACTGCTTATGAGTCAGTGGCATATAAGAGTACTTGGACATGATAATGAAAAATGTAATAAAAATGTAAATTTTTGCTTTTTTGCAATAAAAAAATGTAAATAAAAAATGTATAAAATAATTGTCATAAATAATGGATAATAACGATAATGGTTTTTTGACCTCCAAAATACCAAAAATGAATGTTTAGAATAATTATTTCTTCATATAAGAGTGTGTGGTCACTGTTTATATTAAACCTTTCGAATGAAATCTTTCTTTCTTTCTTCTTGTGCTCAGTCACCGGCGGTTCAAGCGCTCGAACAGCGTGACGGCAGCGGTACAGGCTGATCTGGACACTCCGGACTACACACCAGCTGAATCTCCTGTCACAGATTTCCCCTCCTCGGGCTGCTTGTCACGGCAGTACTCACGTGATGCCGCCACCTCCACCGTCAGCATCCAGGGCTCTGGGAATCACTACCACGCCTGCACCTCAGATGACTATGAGGATGTAGGCTTTGATCCTTCCATCCTTCCTCCACCTGACCCTTGGATCGATAGCGTAACGGATGATCCCCTGGAAGTCGTGGGCCGCTCTGTGTGTCAGCGTGACGGCCGCTGGTTCCTGAAGCTGCTGCAGGCAGAGACTGAACGTATGGAGGGCTGGTGCAGGCAGATGGAGCACGATGAGAAGGAGAACAAGCTACCTGATGAAGGTAAGTGTTTTGAAATCTAGTAGTCCAACCATCTGTAAAAAATAAAAAATAAATACCTTTTTTAAACATTGTAGTATGTTCTGTGTATTGTTTTAGTGCCCAATATAGTAAAAAAAATGAAAAAATGTATTTGTATTAATTGACAGAATAAATGTTTGTTAAAAATGCAAAAATAAAATACAATGAAAACTATTTATTGAATTAATCTCACATGCATTGAAGTGATCTGCCCCCTGCTGGACATCCTGGTCTTTGTAGTGTTTTTCTGACTTCAAACCTATTTCTGTAGGCTCTCCTAACTTTAAAAATCATATTTGATAGATTGAAGTCTCAGAAGGAGCGGATTCTACTTTTCTATTGCTCTAGGCTGTTATGAGTGTTTCTGATGCTCACCTGCTGATCTAGACAACGGCGTCTCTGCATTCATTAATGAAATGCCATTAGCTGAAAATTGAGTGTTTAATCTTGTCATTATGCGTTACTGACACTCTGTTATCCAATTTAATACTGTTCAGTGCTATGTACGGTGGCCGAGAGAGCTCAATGCGGTGCAACCTAAGAAAACGCATGCAAACAGAAAAAAACACATGCAAACTGCAAATTCTCGCAACGCAACCAAACACAGAGAGGCGCTGCAAACTCGGAACGGAAATGTTTCAGGGGGACCTCAAAAAGAACAAACCCATCTGAGAGTAACTCTAGCTAACATAGCATTAAAATAATGTTTCACAGTTGAGTGTGTAATTCTTCAGATTAGTCTAATAATATCCAAAAGACCATATGATCAGGTTGTTAAAACAAAAAAAAACTCACCTTTTAGTTCAGCGACAACATCTCTGCTCTGACCAAACGCCACTGAACAAATAGTCAGGTCCCAGATAGGTTCGTCACTTTTTGAGGTCCCCTTGAAACATTTCCGCTGTGGTCCGTGCTGTCTGCAGCGCCTCTCTGTGTTTGGTTGCGTTGTGAGAATTTGCAGTTTGCATGTGTTTTCTTAAGTTTGCAGCGTGTTGAGCTCTCTCGGCCACCGTAGCTTTGACACAATATGTATGGTAAAAAGTGCTATATAAATAAATGTGATGATGATGATGATGATGACCTGTTTGTTTTTTGTGTGTGATGTTCAGTCCTGGGGAAGATCCGCAGTGCAGTAGGAAGCGCACAGCTGCTTATGTCCCAGAAGTTTCAGCAGTTCAGGGAACTATGTGAGGAAAATCTGGTGAGTACTAGTAGGAGTGATATAGTGAACTTTTATTTGACCCAAACAGCTTACACTGGGAATAAAGTGTATACGTTTTTATAGCTGAATTTGAGCTTATTTGGACTTGTTTTGAAATTGATGAACTTTATACGGTTATTGTAGCTGAACTGAAGTAACCTGAGCCATTGTAATGATCCTGTTGTCTTTTTAGTTTTAGTACTGCTTTACAGCATATTTAAATGATTTAGTCTCCAGTTTAAGGAAGTGATTCTGAGATCTGTGAATCTGCTTTGAAATGGCCTGTATTGAGAAAAAAAAAATTGCCTGCAGTTCAGAACTTTGGAGTCAGTTTTCGTTTTAAATAAATTAATACTTTTGTTCAGCAAAGATGCATTAAACTAATCAAAAGTGACAGTCAAGACATTTATTATTATAAAATAGATTTCTATTTTTTAAAGCTATTATTTTCGACATTTCTATTTAGCAAATTCATCAAAAAAGGCTGCTTTTTTGTAATCTCACAAATAAATTACATTTTAAAACATATATATTACCAAAAGTAGAAAAACATATTTCAAATGGTAAATATCTTACCGTATAACTTTATTGCTGCATTTTTATTAAAATACATGCAACCTGCAATTTACATTTTGAAAAATGTACTGACCCCAAGCTATTGAACAGTAGTGTATGTTCAAGGCTGTGAATCTTTGGAAAAGAATGGAACTGTGGGTACTTTTGCACCTTTGCAAGCAAAATACCAGGATGGGCACATCATCTCCAGAGAGACCATATCCATCAGGTCCTTGTAGATGATTAGACAGCACAGCTAAGTCTTATAGTTCTACTTTTGTTCCTTCTCTTTGCTCAACAGAACCCAAACGCTCACCCACGGCCAGTGGCTCAAGATCTCGCAGGGTTCTGGGACATGCTTCAACTTTCCATTGAGAATATCAGCCTAAAGTTCGATGAGCTTCACCAGCTCAAAGATAACAACTGGAGACCCCTCGACCCCCCCGAGAGAAAGGTACAACAAACTTGCAGAATCAGTAACCACAGGACCACGTTGCATTTTTTTTTCACTCATGTGCATGGTCTGTTGCTTCTGTAGTGTGATATTATGCATTCAAGGGTGGGCACTGGCAATAACACACCTCCAAAATCCACAATATTAATCAATATATTTGCCTCCGAAAGTGTTGCTGTTGCCTCCCTGTGGCTCACGTCAGTCTGTTGGTATAATGTGACTGTGAATGTTTCACTCACCCTTAATTTGCTGACATCCTCTTCATGTTTGCTTTGTTTGTTTGTTTGTTTGACAGTGAGCTGTTTTCAGAAGTCATTCCATCCGGCACGCACCATGGGGGCAGCGGCCCCCAACCTCTCACCCCCGCCGGGCCGCTCTCTTACCGCACGCAGTCGGCCGCGGAAGCGTTAGCGCCGCTCCGTAACGCTAGCCGCGGCTGGCCTTAGCGCTGTCTGTGTGCAGGTGTGCCATATTGCTGTCTCGACACGTCTTTTTCCGCCCGCCGCGGCGGCTAACTGACTGTTTGTCACCCCTGTTCAGGAGAGAAGGCTGCCTCCCCCAGTGCCAAAGAAACCCCCGAAAGGCCACCCTCCCCTGGCCAGAGATCGCTCGCTGGAAAGCACAGAGAAGCAGCGTCAGGAGGCACGCAAGCGTTTGATGGCGGCCAAACGAGCCGCTTCGGTACGGCAGAACTCGGCCACAGAGAGCGCAGACAGCATCGAGATCTATATACCTGAGGCCCAGACCAGATTATGAAACTGCCAAAACGCACTCACACACACGAACGCCCAAGTGCAGAAATCCACCGTGAGCACAACACGTCACACAAATCTATATTTGCCTGATGCTAAGATCACTGTATATTAGGAGCGACATACACCAGCACCATAATAGCACAGTAGTAGGAATTTGACCTTTCATTACTAAAATAAATGACATCCGAGATAGATATACATCATATTTCTATGACCCTAAGACTTCAGGACAAATTACTTGTTTAATTTGAAACAAATGAAAACGAGGCTGTTTTTTTTTACTTTTTGAAAAAGGCTATTTCAGGGTTTCTGAAAATCAGTATGTCCCTGAACGTCCTGTGGTGGAAATGGTCGAGAGACTTTAGTTTTGTTTTTTTGTATGAATATTCAGATTTTTTTTTTCTTTGAGAAGCATCTCTGCATAAAATATTAAGACTTGTTTCAATAGTTTCATATATTAAATATACACACTACGGATCTCACCAAGGCTGCATTTGACTCCAGTCTTCAGTGTCCGTCAAGAATCATTCTAACAGGCTGATTTGCTACCCCAAATTCTTATCATTATCACTGTTGACAAAAATGTTTTTTTGAAGATTTCAGAAAGTTAAAAAAGCAGGAATCTCTTAACTCTCGCTTTGGATCAATTTAAAGCATCCTTGCTGGATACAAATATTAATTCCTTCATAAAAAAAAAGACAAAGAAGAAAATTAAAAATAACTAGGAATATATAATATAATAATATTCCAGTATTAAAAATACAATGACCCGGTTTCATAGACAGGGCTTAGCTTAACCCAGGATGAGGCCATAGTTAAATTAGGACATTTAAGTAATTTTAGAAACATGCCTTAGCAAAAAGCATTACTGGTGTACATCCTAAGACACTGACATGATTTAAGATCATTCAGTGCAAGCTCAGATTTACATTTTAGTCTAGGACTAGGCTTAAGCCTTGTCTGTGAAACTGGAGGAATATGTCTTATGCAGCCTTGCTTCTCAGTTGATGCTGTTTCTAAGATTTGTATATATTTTTATATATTACAAATATTCTCATCTCATCAAGAATATGACTTTTGCAGCGTGTAATCAAATACTGCTGGATATATATTTCATTACGTTTTTTTTTTTGTTTGTTTTTTTTTTGTTTTAGATTACAGCAGAACTGTCCCTCACAACCTCGCTTTTATTTGCATCTTATTAAATATTTCTACCCTGAATAAGATCTATGACTGGATCATTCACACACGTACTATTTGGAGCTCAGCCACTTTATAATATTTTTTTTTTTATGCATGTGTGGTTACATACAGTTTGTTTGTAAACACATACGGACATGGTTGCACATGCACACTTGCATAACAACCTCTCTCGGAGCCATCAGCTGACCTTCGTACACAGTGTAGATAAATATGAGCGTATACCCACGTATATACTGTATCATTTTAACGGTTCTACACAGACTTATCACAAATAATAAACATAAGCGCATTCACTCTTGAGTGGAACAGGCTGGGTGTTTGTAATATAATCTGTCTTTACCCTTTTCCTTAAGAGTTGAAGGAATGTCATAGCAGGTTTAATGTTTTACTTCTCCAGTCGTTCCATCTGTCTTTCTCTTATTAACACACTGTCTTAATCTGATGATCTAAAGAGATGTGATCATAGTGAATTATGTTTCTAGCCATGTGAAGTAGGTAAACCCTTTCTTTCAGTCCCTCTAGGAAATATAGTATCCTGTTGTCTTTTTTTTTTTAATTAATATTATTCTAGCAATTCTTTCCCACTTCTATCCCTGCCCTCTCTCTTCCTCTTCTTCTTTTTTTGTACAATTGGAAAATGATGACCACGTAACAGGGTATTTTCAGCTAAAAGCAATACTCATAAGAAATTCCAATATTACTACATTATTTTGATGTAGAGATTCTGTAAAACTGACTCATTGCTAATGAAAAGATGCCTTTACTATTCTGTAGCCATTTCAGTTTCTCGCCATTCTAACGCTTGCTATTGTGAACGCTTATCAATGGCCACTCTTGAACTTATTTTAAATCCTCTTTAGTCATACGTGGGACATTTAGGCACATTATTATATTCTTTAGTGTATGAAATACAAATGAACTTACTAATCATTTTTCTAACATAGATTTGGGGCCTTCTGTGGATTTTTATGTAGACAAGTAGAGGTACTTCAATGAGACGACTGCAAAAAAGTGACACTAGAAGGGGAGTTTTAATAAAATGCAAGCTTTTCATCATTGTTCACGAGATTATGTCTTTCCAGTAGCAATTTCAGTGACTTAATTTAATGTGTTTTAATACTGTGTTGGGGCACAGGGGGAAGTTTTTTTGTAAGCTTTGTGCTCAAAAGGGTTGTGACTCTGAGAGGACCGTGTGACTCTGCCTGATCGGTCATGTCAGGTGAGCTAAACTAGCGTTAAACTCTCAGGAAAAGACAGAGGTGAAGTGAGTGCAGCAAATTCAGGGTCTCCCAGTGGTGATGTTTTCCGCGTGTTTTTGTGAGCGTGTTTACTGCACACAGGTGCGAGTCTGTTTGTGTTTTAAAGAATGTATGTATCTGTATGGTATATAGGTGTGTATGTGAGCCTGTGTGTGTGGGTGCGCGAGTCTATAAAAGTGCTTCCTGATTTTATTGGTTGACACAATCTTTGAATTTTTTCTGTTGAAGTCAAGTAGCCTCATGAACCCGTGTACAGTATCAAAGCCCCTTGTTCTTATTTTAGTCTATATTGTTTGTACATGTACATACAATGATGAGGATGTTCCTGTAAGCATGCAGACACAATATGAGTCCTATAGATATATATCTGATTTATACTATTTATTTATTTATGTACTTATTTATTTGTCTTCTCTATTTAGGGTTTATTTTATACGGTTTTGATTCTGTTTAGTGATCTGTCATGCCACCCTCATATTGTGAATATGTTGTACTGTATGTATAAACATTATATGTGCATACATACGATGAACAAAGAATAAATTCTTGAAACTTTATTTGACTTGCTATGGAATTCAAAATAACACCGCAATCAATTTACACACAAAAATGACTCTTTGACTTTTTTGCAATATAGTCTTGCTATGAAGATACTTATTAAATGTTATTAATACCTCATTCGTATAACAAACACTGGGTTTATAATGAAAAACATTCAATGTCAATTTTGCTGTCTTCTTTTCAGGTAGCTTTTAAGGGAACATTGGACATTCATGAAAAGCGGGACTAAATAACCAGGGCCCCAAGTGGGGGGAGGGCCCCTGAGAAGTGTAATTGTATTTTCCTTCAAGTATAATTTTAAGATTACAATAAATGTTGTTAACTAATGTAAATGCTAATATTTGGGGTAAATGCATCAGTTGATTGATGTACTAAACGGTGTCGTAGGTAGTTGTGAACCTTGAGCTTACGGGGCCTTGGCCACTGCTTTTTTAAATTTTTCTATAACATTTATAGGCCTAGATTTAGCGGAACTACTTATATGTGAATACAGGTAAAATGGAACGCTTTCGTCATTGAGAAGACCCTTGAGAAAAGGTACCAATTCACTTAAATTCGCCCCTTGTGATGTTGTTTAGCGCAAATACCTATTTGGAACAGAAGAGGGCGCTCTGACGACAGAAAAAATGGCACGGATTTCAGAAGTAGGCCTAGAAAGACGCAGGCAGTCCAACAAAAACAATGGCATCATAGTCATGAGATTGGAGGATTTTATGAGATTCCTTACAGGTAAATCAGACTAGGTAAGCAACTTTCTTGCTGGATGTACTGCGTGGAGAAAGAAGGATGCTTGCAAAGCTACTATTCCTCATTATACCTCAAATAAGTTACTCATATCGTACATGGCTGTACGCGGTTTACTGAGGAAACCTGTGCTATGAATTCTGGATGTGATCAGGCCATATACAAAATCGATTTGCAATGAAATATCAAATTGTGATGCAATTCCACTTAATTCTCGAGATCTTATTCGACAGTGCTATCTTCCAACACTAGGCGTCACTGATGCAGCAATAAAGCACTTGTTGCTTTTACGCACCTTGCATCATACAGTATCTAAACAATGCTAAGGTAGCCTATTGTGTTAATACGCTTTTATTTGATAGGTAGGTCTAAACATAATTAGGACCCCTTTTGAAAACGATTGCACAAACCAACTTGAAACTGTTAATTGCTTTCCAGAAGCATCGATAGGTAAGCAGTGTCCGCTAACCCGATTTAACCTTGGTCAGCATCTTTGTTGAATCTGGAACAAAATTGCGATTTGCCAATCGGACTTGAAGAAACAGTTTACAGTTTTTGTGAAGTTATGCTTACAATCAGTATCAAACACTTGTACATCAGTGTCATTCGTCTATCATTACATCTGTTTTTAGGGCTTACTCGTGGGTAAGGTGGAGTTTAGATGTTGAGAAATGGTCAAGACTAATTATTTTTTTTTAATGTTGTTCCAAGGTCAACTAAATATGTTGACCATCGAACTTAACTCAGCTTCTGCCTGAATGAATATCGTGCTCGAGGACTCATTCAGACACCCTCAATAAAAAAATAAAATTTACAACTGAACGTAATAATATGGCTTTTTATGGGTGGTGGGACAAAAATATAATTTTTTTTTTTTTTTTTACAAATTGAAAATCCAAAAATCAGCGGTTCTTATCACTGCTGGGAAATGCGGCCTTAGTGGAAAAAGGTTTCAATTAAATGACATAAAGGCAGCATTCCAATAGGCTATATGTAGAGTAGAACAGAATATTATATAATATGCGTTTGTAAAGTCTAAACCAAGCAAAAAGGCACTCTGAATGGCTTAAACAGGCCTGTTAACGTTTTTTCTTTTCGTTTATGTTCCTAAGGCCACATCGCAAAGTGGTCTGTACAACATCTTGGGCATATTAATATGGAAGCACTTAATCACTGTAGCGATTTGTATTTGAGAATTAAACAAATAAATAAATCAGTCAGTGATTATCAATTGGAGGCTCATTACCAACCTTTGTATTATATTGTCATGGGCCGTGCGCAATGAAACTTTGGTATTTCTGGCATACCTATAAATCACCTATAGTGCATGACTAATATAAAGTAGCATACAACATTTGAACATTTTGGTGTTTGTCCATATGCTATCCCACTTCTGCTACACAACTGTATTAATTTCCTCCTACATTATTAGATTAAATATTAGAAATAGTTCTAATTATTCATATTTGAATTGATGTTGGTGATTGGTGTGATGTAAGACCTCTCTGTAGTTAACTATTTTGCAAGGTGAATATGAATAATAAGAAGTAAGAGCAGTGATACAGGGCGACCCTCCACCCCCCCCCCCCCCCCGTTCCCTGAGGTTTATTTGCTGGACGCTATAAGACAAACACGTCACTAATCTGAAACAGCCCGCGGGCAGCCATATTTTCAGATTAACACAGATAGACAAATCAATTAGTCTAGGATGTAGTGAATCAATAATCTTCTTAATCTCCGCGAGGATAAACGTAATAATAAGTATGTAACACTTTTTAGGTGCTGTTTACGTTTTTGAGGGGATTATGATTAGCTTCCAACTACATCCCCCAGTTCCAGATCCGTGAAATTGATGCTTTTAATCTAGGATAAAATATAAATCTTCCTGTAATGGGTTTAATCGAAGTTTTTATTCGATCAAATACATTTGACAGGCTTACAGTAGATAGGCTACATTGAGATGCTGAGCCTGGGTTGCTGCCATATAAACCATTGCCTTTCTTAACCCATTAAGGAACAATGCTTCCCCGTGTGATGTGACACTTAAGAAAGAAGGCTTTATTTGTTCATCCCCGTGAATGCAGGAATCCCTCCACACCCCAAGACTGCCGTTCTAATTTGTCTGGCAAGCTGGAGAACGATCGCTTGGTGCGCTGTTGCTGCTCCTGTTGCTCTGGCGCATGTGGCTGGATTCCCAGGGATCCCCAGTGTTCTGCAGCTTGCGCTCCTAACATCTATGACCCTTCAAAGAGGCCGTGAAAACGCGAAGCTCCTGTAGTCAATAGTTGTCTACCAGTCAACCTTTTTGAATACCAGGTCAATAAATGTAAAGTGTGGAAACAATGAAAGCCACTTGACAGGCGCGTCGACAAAGTGTGGTGCCTTTTAACGTTTTGCATTACCCAACACGCGAGGACCAATGCCACTCGCATCGCGCGGCTTTTGTTTCTGCAATTGTTGACTATTTGTTGCTGAAAACGGATTTTTGTAATTGGCCCACGAAGTGTCTTTCAGGAAAGCCAAGTCGAAATCATGTCTTTTAAAACACTGGCGGTTCAAGAGGTTTGGTGCACCTACTATCAAGCCCATATTACCTTGTTAAGCAGCCCAATTATTGTCATTGATTGATTCATTTAATCTCCCTTTATATCTAATCCTGTTTGACACAAGAGATTAAACGGATTAGCAGAGATGTGCACTGTATTTAGAATTAAATAAACTTTCCTTTCGTTAATCCAAACTGTTTCTAAAGCATCTGTAATTTAATAATAGCAAAAATAGTGTTTAGAATATATTCATGTTTTAATAATTATTGTTTTAAAGTATTATTAATATTGTTGCGTTTTTGTCCTTGGTTTTTAAGCTTTTGATGTCTTTTCCTGCTGCTTGCAGCCTTTACTCGCTTCGTGAACTCTAATGCACCATGACACGAAATAAGACGTCTCATTTATAATGCTCATCATTGCAAAAATCCATGTGTTGCTATTCCCATGCCAGCCCAAGGTCTGCAGCCGCGGCCGCTGAGATATGTGACATTGCTTAATTGCTGGCGCAAAGGTGACGGTCACGGTCCTGTCTGTGCTTAATGGCGCAATGACTCGCTTTGCTGAACAACCGGTGCGCGTTCAGGTGCCACTTGTGCCGCTCCACAGTGGACTACAGGTGCACCGTTCCATTCCATTCCAATTCATGGGCAGTTTATATGCGCGTTACGCACTTGAACGTGAACTTTGCGCTCTTTGGAAAATAGTCTTTAAGGGGCGTTTCTTAATTATGTTATGAAGACAAACAAAATCTTTAGGCTATTTATTGAAATGCTCGCAGTACTGAAGTAGAAATGCGTTCTGGTGTGTTTGCACCTCGTCAATTTAGAATCTTCCAAGCGATGCATTAATTGAATTAACAGTCCTCTTACCAAAAACAGACATTCATCAACACCTAATATTCTAAATGCGCGTTTTAGCATACAAGCTGTACGGCTGCTCTGTTCATTCAGGGCCGGCAGTGGGTCTCTTTGAGTGCAGAGCGCGCAAGTGGTGTGATTCCCACGGATTGTCCCTCGCGTTGCAGCTTGCAGCGGGGTGCAACAACCATACACTCACCAGACCCTTTTTTTCCTTTTACTAACAAAGTGACCCCCTCCATCTTTATTTGAATAGCAGAGAATAAGGGTTGTTTATGGGCTCCAACCAGTTAGCATCTCAGGTACCGGCATAATTTGTTGTGAGGTGTCTTACAAACCTCCTCATTGGCGACCACTGTGAGGCACACTGCTCTTAATGCCAGAACCAGCCCCCTACATAATAAAACCATACCCGCTGCTTGTCGTTTCTCCGCTGGTATATTTATTCTTGTTTGTAATTCAAGCACTTGATGATAATGATGTCTCGTGTTAAAAGAAAAAAAAATTAAGCACCACTTTATAGGACAACTCCCTCTTTTTCAAAAATCTATGGGAATTTGTCGGTCAAACGCGTGGCGCAGTTCTTTACAATAATTATTTTAATTGTGATTTGTTTGCTATTCATTATAAATCTATTTTAAACGTTTTAAAAATAATTTCAGGAAAATTAACTTGGAGGTTTCAATACAGGATTTACATACGTTTTCGTATTCACGTTATATATTTTGTAATGTGAATGATTTATAGTACCTAATTCATAGCTAATCCATTGTTCTCTGTATTTTTTTTTTTTAATTTATAAATGTACATCATTTTCCATAATATTAATGAACACAATATTCAAAATTCTCAGCGCTTAATGTGGTCATCAACTTTTTAATTATTTACCATAGGGAAAAATGAACTACTATCATATTTTAGAGTAGCCTACTCTTATTGGCTTGTAAAACCCTCTATATAATCTTTATATATATATACAGTGAATAAATATCTGAGTTATAAAATGGAAACTAAACTTTTTTTGTCTTTACAAAACTAACCTGATTTAATGTGTCATTCTGCAGGTGTCTTTTAAATAGCGTTTCTCTTGATGTAATAACAATTCAGCGAGAGTAATTTTTATGTTTGTTTTGCCATTCAATTTTTCTTTTCGCCTGTTCAAGAACACGTATTGTCATAGATTGGTCGTTTAGGGTGACTATAGGTTGTTCTTATTGAAAGCTGCAAACGCCCCCGCTTTATCGCCGAAGCTCTTGCCTTATTCTTTTGATTGTTTCTTGGACAGGCGAGTGTCCACTGCTTCGATACAAACGTGCGGCCTGGCACCCCTACAGCCCGTGATTGATGAGAGACCTATTCTTTACCCTTTCTGCCTCTTAAATGACAGCTCCTTTCACTGACATCGCTCATACACAAATGTTTGTGCTGTATTGTATAGACCTCGTGCGCAACCAATGGGGCTTTAACATAGCTGCACGTCTTGATAATTAAGAGGCCGATGGAAGGGGCTTCGCGCACGAGAATGGTAAGCGCTTGAATGGTTACCTGTTTTAAGAGGAGCCTCAAGGTGACAGGGTCAACAGTAGGACTACCTACCTCTCTGACCCCTTAATTACTTGTGATAACTGGGTGCACTTTCTCCAGTCAACGGAAAGAGCTTTAACAATTAAGAGAGCGCAGCGTGTGCTTAAACTGCTGTTACGTGTCCGTCTGTTCATTAAACAGCAGAGAAACTGAGAAATGAGACAATTCACACAATAACTGTAAAACTTTTGTAAAATTCATAGACCTTTAGAAAAAAGGACACAAAAGATGTCACTGGGGTTTACCTTTTCCAAGACTACACGTGTATTTGCCCTAAACCAGTGCATTTTAGTACCTTAACGGTAGCTTTAAAATAAAGATTTTCATGAATAACCATTTACATTACTGTAAACATTTTATTGCTCAAAAGGTGCTAAACAAGAAATGTTCACTAAAAGATTTTTCGGGGAAGCAAAAATTGTTCTTTTTGAAACAAAATGGCTTTTTTAATACCCATTGACAGCTTTTGCACATTTTTTCTGAGAGTGCATGATGACATGCGTATTATTATATTTTTAGAAAAATTAATTTAGTCCCAAAATATTCGTACTTTGCAGTTAGGCCTATACAATTGCACATATGGGTTTCCTTAATTATAGCCATATAGTGTGCTGTAAAATCACAAATTTCTGTCATTCGAATAAAGTGTGTAAACGATACAAAGTGATTTAAAAAAAAAAAAGAAATAATTTATTTATTTATTATGGTCGTTTATTAATGTTTGACTAAGGCCACTGACGGGGACACTATTTCTGATACAGTTGTCAATATAGGCAGTCGCTTTGTCGACAATTTAGGAGCATGTCCTGTCTCGGTGTTTTGGGCTCAGGGGGCGTGGACTGGGGGGTTGGCCTGTAAACATGCCTTATCCTAAGGTGAGCTGCCTGAGCAGCGGGCGCTGGGGATGCTTAGCGCTGATTGGTTGGCTCTTACGGTCAATGGCACGCGACTATGGATGTAGTTATAAGAGTCCTCGCGTGCCGCCTTTCAAACTGAACCAACTCTTGAGCATCAAGAGGAAAGATCGAAGAGTCGGCGATTGTTGTTACTGGGCAACACCAACACAGCACAAAAAAATGGACACTGTGTTGGACCCATTCACAGGTTTAGACTCCTTCTCCTCCCCTTATTTCGACGACGATGATTTCTTCACGGACCACTCGTCGAGGGACCACTTGGACACAGACGACTTTTTGGATGAGGACGTTGATTTCCTCACCAGTCAAATCCAAGAATATTATAAGGACAGTCGGATATCGCAGGACGGAGATTATTGTGACGTTGGCAACTTCTCTTTTTCCTCGTCGTCTTCGACTTTCTCGTACGGATGCGCTGACAGCACCTCGGAACTGTCCCCGCACAGAGACGGTCCCTTGCTGAAGAGGCGGAGGCGGATGAGATCCGAAGCGGAGATGCAACACTTGCGTCAAGCTGCCAACGTCCGGGAGAGACGGAGGATGCAGTCCATTAACGATGCTTTCGAGGGACTGCGATCTCACATTCCTACTCTACCATACGAGAAGAGACTTTCGAAAGTTGACACTTTACGCCTGGCCATCGGCTACATAAACTTCCTTGCAGAACTTGTGCAGTCCGACATGCCGATCCGGAACCCACACAGTGATACTTTAAACCAACCCAAGAAAGTCATCATTTGCCACAGAGGAACAAGTATGTATATCTTTGTTTATTTATTATTAGCTATTTTAATATTAATAATAGTATGATTATTAATCAATTCTCGCCCGTTTTTTTCCCAGGATCCCCATCTCCAAATGACCCAGACTACGGTTTGCCTCCTCTCGCCGGACACTCTCTGTCATGGACTGATGAGAAGCAGTTAAAAGATCAGAACATCATTAGAACAGCGAAGGTCTGGACACCAGAGGACCCACGAAAGTTGCACTTAAAATCATCCATCAACAACATTGAGAACGAACCCCCCTTTAACTTTATTTCCTAAGGCAGTGCCGTTATTATTCTGTATACACATTGTGTACAACTGAATTGTATGGATATATCCATGTTTTGTTTATTTGTAATGTATTATTGTTACTATCTGTGTTTTCAGCTTTTCAGTCTGAATTGAAGAGAAGGCCACTGGCAATCATTTTGTGTCGTATTTAATTGCTTAATAGTGCTGTAATATATTTTTCTAATTTAATAAGGATTTTATGTCAAACAAAACATATTTTTATACAAACGGAAACATGAAAATCGTCTATATTTATACTATGATGACTCAATAAATTTGTCTAATATCTCACTCTCTTGTGTTCGAATTTTTCAATGAACCCACAACAGGCCTATATAAAACAATTCATACATATGGACACCACTATTGTTAGTTTCCTCAAAGCTCAGCAATAACGTGTCAAAATGACATTCATTTAGGCAAACATGCATCACATGGTATACATAATTCCAATCGTAGCGTCAGTATGACGATATATCTCGTAGACAGGTCATCTTTTATTCTTTGCCTATGAATAGAGTCAAATCGTGCGATTAACTGTAACTAAAACGTGATTTCTGAATAGATACTTTAATGTGAGGTGTGAAGCTCTGGATATAGTGTAGAACGACAGCTGAAAGATGTCACTATTTATCATTATGGAAATCTGACGGACCCTTGCTGTGAATCTGACAGTTTGGGTGAAAAATAAATATATAACGAAACAGGAGAGGAAGGAGTATGTTTTAAAGTGTGGCTCTAAATTGGTAAAAGAGGCATGACGTTTCCTTTGCCTTGGGCAGTTGGCCTGGGTACACTGCAGGTGCTCCGAGGCTAGATTTTCCCGTGGTATCCACTCGTGTTCTGTGTACCCAGTTGTCACTACGTCAGCTCTCGCAGTTATTAAGAGGTAGCCCAAACACATGCCCATGTCCACATGTCCAAAGTAAACTCACGAAGAGCGACTGGAAGCTAAATCATGGATAGACTCATACTGGAATTACAGGTATTTTATTTCATAATCATTTAACATCTCAGTTTTTTAATATTAATATTGCTCATTATATCACATTACCAATACATTGTGGACAATCGTTTAATTAGTAGAATTATCATTATTGTATTACATAGGTATATTTTTGTTATTAACCAATGTTTACTTATTACCCATGAATTCATTTCCCCATTTTATCATGTAATTTTATAGTGAGGAGATGACTATTTAATTAGTGTCAACAATATTTCGCAAACACCATTGTGAACATCCCTAATGAATGAAATTAAATCTTAACTGATCGACATAATTCAACCTTTCCATGTATCAGCGCCTCATTAAACGCGTTGATTTCTGCTATCCAGGGCGCAGGACTAAAACCATGTAATCCCATTATGCTCATTAGAAAGTCTAATGTTACCAAGTCAGACTTAACTAAGATAAAAGACCCCAGACGTCTTATGGCGATTTCAACTATTTGCCCGTGGTAACGTTTCAATTTGATTAGGGGAAGACAAAAAAATGCTGCTATCATTGTATTTTGGCACCTCGCGCTGTAGTGAAAGAGAGTGTTTGAAAACGGGCACAGTACAAAACCCTTAAAGCATCTTTTGGAAGAGCGCCGATGGAGCGGAAGAAAAAGGCTGATGCACTGGATCTTTTCAGGTTTCTGTTTTGTCACTTAGGGGTTTTGGCTTGGCAAAGCTTAAAAGGCGACCATTTATTGCTTGTCAGGTTTATTCGCGTTATTAGCCTATGTGTTCCAGGGTCCCACAGACTCTTTTGGGAAGTCCGCGACAGTGGATGCCCGTGGGTAGATAATGATGTTGTGCGGAACACAAAATAAAATTGCCTACTTGTTGCGCAAGTTATTACGCCACAGATTTCAAACAAGCTACAAACAGAATTTAATAAATGTATAAAATGGTTTGTATTACCGTTTGTAAAAAAAAAAATAATAATAAATGAATAAAAATCGTGATCTGCGTGCGTTACTGCAGACACATGTATATATATATATATATATATATATATATATATATAAACACATATATATATATATATATATATATATTATTTTTATGTATTTATTTATTTGCAAAATAAATTTGTAGTCGGCGACATAAGTTTTTGAGCCCCATGTAGTCCACGACTAATTACTCAAGAAAGTGAAACGATTACGCACGGTTTATAGCTATCAGTGTCAACAATCTTAGGATGCGCACTAAGCTGGGAACGACGCCTATCAAGATTCTCATAAGCGTTAAATCTGCTCATATTCGGATTATCCCCTGCAAAAATGTGATAAGACTGAAAATCTTTGAGTCTAGCGCGTTTTCATTAGTGCATGGCAACAGTGGCATCGGGGTGCCAGCTGCCAGATTAAACAAACACCAGTTGATTCCCCTGTACTCAAACTCTACTAAATCCCCCACGTCCGAGTCGCGTCCCGGGGGTACAGCGTGATCCTGAATGTAACAAATATATCACTAATTATTTGTCCAAAAATATTACCTCGGGAGGGCACAGGCTAACAGGTGCTGGAGAAAGCCTGGCTCATCACGCACCCCGGGTAGGGGGACTTTGTTGCCAAAGTGCAGGCTGTCCAGGCGCCCCTAGTTTTACACGGTCCTGAGTCTGCAGATAATTGCCATGATATCTTTATTGCTAGGACTTTAACATCTCCGTCCCTGTCGAGTTGCTCGTCGATGCACCTGGTATTTCAAACTTGTTCTTTTTGTGCGTCTGGGTCCTGGACAGCAGCTGCTTAAAACAAGCAAAGAGGGAGGCCCGTCTACAACGTCTCCAAGACGTGTTGGCATGGTTGTCTTGTCTTTAATGTACTATTAGCCTTTGTCTTGACACAATATGGGAACAGTAAAGCATGACGTGCGTAATAATAAAACACATTTTCAATGATCCACTCGGATTTAGGGCGCCAACGCAAGCCAGCCGACTGTATTGTTTTGTCCTCCAAGTCCACGGGCAATAGACGCATTGCAGTGTCTTGATCAAGCCATTAAATTTATGTCCACCAATTTTTCACGTGCAGAAAAAAGAGGCCGAGCGCTGCCCTCTAAGCACATTGATTTCCCCGCCATCACCTGGCGCTCGCTCGGTTTAGAGGAAAGGGTAATGCGAGGCGCTTCGTAAAGTGACTCCGTTAACATAAGGCCCTCACCATCCTGCTCCATTGTTTCGTCTTGTTAATAACTCATTACCCGGATTTAACAAATCCTCCATTGCATATGTTTGGTGTCTCCATATTTTGATCCGTACGATTAAGCAGATGTTACGATTGAAAACTGAAAAGTCCAAGGCTACTCATGTCTGAAAGGAGAAGAGCGGTCTCCGCGCGGGCCTAACAAAGAGCCTTGGAGATCTTCAGAGAGACATTTACGACCAATAAACAGACTTCAACCTGCTCTGTTTCAGCCATTGTGTCGTTTTTGAATAATTAAGGTTAATAAGAATAGGTTTGTATACTTTGAATGCCAGGACCACAGGTGCGGGGTGACATGATGAATGATGTGCCTGATTTTTGCCAAGCTTGAGAGCCCTTCTCTTGGACCTTCAAGCAGATAGAAAATATTGTCATTTCTTTAATTCACAGCATTACTTTCATTCAGGACAAAGCCGGGTGATGAAAAGCTTATGTTGTAATGAAACACACTACGTGGTGGCTGCGCTGTCTCAGAAAAGAAAGAGCGAGTCAATGCCCGGGCGCGCTTGGGTTTGTGCGCACGTAGTCTGCTCCATCTAAATCAAATAAAGGGAACCTTTCCAACTTTTAAAAGACCACGTTTTACCTTTTTATGGCCTTTAAGACCGTATCCATTAAGCATATGGTGCGAAAGCAGCAGCCTTTGTACTGACGAAACCCTCCACTGAGCAACCGGTGTCTATTGCGAATCATTTAACTTCTTAGCAGCCAAACGGGATCCAGGGAAACAAGTGCACAAAAGCGCGCACGCGTGCAGGACTTTTAAGAAAAAGAAAATATTGTTCAAATGCGTATAAAAGGAGAAAACGACCGCCTCAGACAGCACCTCATTCTAATTTGTAACAAAAGAAGCCAGTTATCTCCAGAAGAAATACTCTTATGCCATGACGTTGGACCTTGGAATATAAAATATCACCAAGGCAAGCTGGGGTTTTGCGCACGGGATACCCGGCTAACAAGAGCGAAATGGGTAGCTGGCAGAGTTTGCTCGTCTGAAGGTGGCCTCCCTCTCTTCACCCCAAAGCTTGAATCCCCTTGCAGCACAAAATTTGCCTCGAGATTTTTATTTTCTTGGTGCATTTTTTCTTTCTTCTGAGGATTCTATACGCACTTAATGTGCTGCTTTAGAAATGTTTAGATGAAAAGTGCTGTTTTACAGTATCTACAATAAATTACTAAAATTATAACCCAAGTTAGTTACTTGTAATTAGTTACCTTCTAACTAACAGCCCATCTATGGAAAGTAAAATGATTCATATTAAACATTAAAAAAACATTATAACCTCAAGTACTGGGCTATTATTAATATGTGAAGTTCGTGATTACCATAATTTTATAAACTTTCAATAACTAATAATAGTTTTGTGCATTATGACATCATTATGGTTTTTGGATACACAGCAATTCAATGAATGGTATAGGCTACTGGTGTTTTTCCAAGTCTCGGTCAAAGCAAACTTCAAGAAGATTTGCGCAAAAAAAGCCAAATGGTTACTTTAGAAGTCATAGCTGACCGTACAAAACTTGCATTTGCCTTGCAGCTTTATTCTAGGCAAAAAAAAAAAAAATCGTTGAACTTTAAACTCATAATACAAGGTTCACGACTAGCCACAATAGTATCTCTGGTGCTTTATAATAACAATTCAGATTGGTCGCCCTACACCAGGGACAGCTGGCTTTGCTTGGCCATGAAACCCCATACCACCCTTGGTGGACCATACACAACGACACTGACCTTACCGCGGGGGAAGCCAAAATGTGCCTTTGACTGAATTAGCCTCAAAGACGTCTTGCTATGATCTTTGTTCGCCACAGAATGGACTGAATATTGTTCTTAATATGAGAGGCATTGTATCCAGCTTTTGCGTGCCCCATATGAAATATTACTGCTCCTTTATTCTAACGCTCGTATTTCAAGGCAGGCATGTAGTTACCGTATGCGGTTTTGTGTCAGTGCTAAGATATCCAGACCCTGCCTGTCACTTAATTTCAATGCCTGGATCGCCATACTTTTATTAATGTTTTCTGCTTTGTTCGAACTCATGGCAATGGAAAAACGCATACTCTGATGTTTCTTCAAGAAATACGGATTTAGAAACTTGGAAAAACACGGTTAACATATGAAAAGCCTATACTCCATTCCGCAAGGCATGCAACAGTTCCATAAATAAATAAATGCAAAATATGCAATTATTATGTGTTAGCAATTTTTCGTAGCATAATTCTAAAGTAGTTTTTTTGTTTATTTATTTATTTATTTTACATGACAAAAAGGAATAGGAAAATTTGGCTTTAAAAGGTTCTCTGTTTTCATTGGTTGCAGTTTTTTCCCTTAACAGCAACTCTCTTTTTTTTTTTTTCCAAAAGAAGCAGCGTTCTGCCTATGAGAAGGAAACAGCTTCGCGTTGATAATTGATCCAGTTTTTTATTCACACTTCTACCTTCCGCGAAGAGACAGAAAAGTCGGGCTAAAATGTGATAAATTACAAATATGCAAATTTCATTCAGTGGCGTTTGTAAGTGTGTCTATCTGAAAGTGAATAAGGCCTTGCAGTCAGTCTGCGCGCACTCGGGGAGCTCGGGACCCCAGGGCGCGGATCAAAGCGCCCCTTTCTTTTTCATCCCCGGTATTCTCCCACAAACGATTTCGATACAATATGTTTCCATGATGCACGTCATGTGCCTGGGACGCAGAACTCGTTGCATCTTTGCTCAATGCGTCGACCGCCTTTTGTTCGACAGGATGGACTTGAGAGGGTTTTTCCCCTAGTTGCCAGGTTTCTAAAGTGTAAAAGCATGCATCATTTTTCACCGGGTCTCGTTTTAATATTCACAAAAGGAAATCTATGAAAACAGACCTTTCACTTGTTCGCTGGCATGAACCTCACTGCTGTCCAACTGATTTCTCCTATCATAAGCATTTCTCAGCGGGGAGGTATTTGCAACACAAATGCAGCTGTAACACACACACAAACACACACACACACACACACAAAATAGCATATTTAGAGTAAAGAGGTCTCGCTATGTCATTAATGCATAATTTATCAAAACAATAAAATCTGTAATATATATATATATATATATATATATTCCCTGGACAACAATCATGTGATAATAAAATGGACTATATTATTATATATTATTACTATATTATTAATTATTATTAATTGCTTGAATTATTATTATTTCTTTATTTCATTAAGCATCAAGTTCCCTTGGTAACCCCCAGCACTCTGAAGAACTTTCAATTCTCCATCCCTCAACTGTTTTCCAGCTTTGAATGAACTTATATTTGTGGCAGAGGGGAGGCAAAAGCGTAAAACAGCAGCTCAGTGCAACTTGACCATAGAGTTTAGAATGATTGGCTGAAATGGCCTTGGGCCAGAGCTGGGAAAGCTTCCAGGCCAGACTCCCATTAACCCTCTATGGTGAAACTCTGCTGGAATCCCACACACCAGCCATCGCCATTTATCCACCAACTAATGAAACTAATTAATTTCTGGAGTTCAGCTAAAATTCCACTTTGTTGTTTTACAACCTTAGCCTGAAACCCTGTGAAAGTAGCAAACATCTTTAGTGCGATACCCCCTCCTGAGATTGTTTTAGCTAATGATATATATCTGACATCTTATAGTAGTTTCCATGGTAACAGGGCTGCAAGCAGTTCGGACCACGCTGGTCTGTTCAGTAGCACAGCAGTATGGAAAAGTTGTTTTGTGATTCTGGCAATGGACCAGTTAGTGGAAGATTACAAGGAATTAGGCCATAATCACATAATCCCTGAGAAAAAGGTCACGGCACAGTGATCAGGCTGATCAAGTCATAACCCAATAACCATCCGTTGTACATGACAGATTGTTAAAAGAGAAATTGGTAATTGATTCTAAGCTTGTCCCTGAGGGTCAGTGGGGTCTGGAGAGACCAGAATTCGGAGAACAGCTCTGCAGGGGTTTGCCACAGAGCGACACTGTTTATACAGAACACTACAGCTACCAGCCAAACCACTCTGTTCTATAGATTTAGAAGGTCAGTGGTACTGTTTATCACTTCATAGAGTAAAATCAAATGTTTGATTTAAAGCATGTACAAAATGTAAAAGTAGAGCCCCCGGTACAGTGTGAAGAAGCGAATAAAGACCAGAGTAAAAGCTATGGGGGAAGAGCAAGACTAAAGACTGAAATGGGTTCGAGAGCCAAGATCTTATTGTTCGGCTTCACAGCCATTGAGATCGCCTCCAAAGCTGTGCATTCCGCTGGTTTTGTGCTGTATGCGGCATGCGGAAAGCGAAAGACCATTCTTGGAGAACTCTTTACTGTGGCAGAAGAATGCATACAGTTACTCATGTCTGCACCTCTCCAACAGCATTCAGGCTTAAGAGCTGCAGCAGACTGAGCCCATTCACAGCACAGTCAATTACAGTCAGTTAAAGTCACGATAGCCTTTGTTTTCTCTTAATGGGAGCTCTGTGTGGCTTCACTATGGGAGAAATCTAATGAATTTACTTTAAGAGATTTGAAGTTTTCTCTTTGCTTTGCTTGAAAGCATGCCAAACAAGTTCAATCGCACTGTACAGTGCCATGATATCTCCAAACTTCAAGCGAACAGACTTTTCTTCAAAGGTACGAAATAGGAACTGCTGTATATATGCTTTATTAGTGCGAGAAACTGATAGATCGTTGTCCTTTAATATAATAAAAAGAGTTCAATCTAACTAGGTGCTTCCTTTTTAGATATAAAACTATTAATTAACAATTAAAACAATGTTGTTATTGATGTAAATATATATATATGTATATATATATATATATATATAATAATGCATAATAATTTTGACGGCTCCTCAACTCTGTGATTTTATTTCTGATTTATAAAGAAAACAAGCAGAGTTTCACACCATTATTAACACGCTGTGCACAGACTAAGCCATTTCTGTTTTAAATGTGATTTGAACTTCAAAAACCTAGAGTGGTTGCATGTCGAAAAGAGAGAAAGCACTCCAGTTTACACTTTTTCATCTTCTTCATCTGCCACACTCAACTTGGGATCTGCAATTACATAAAACACTTAATTAGCAAAAAGCTTCTCAATGCCAAGGCAATCAAAATGAGTAGTTTTATATTAAATTAAATCAAGGGAGTGGACAGTATACTGAATAACTGAATATAACTAGTAAATCATACATTTCATTCCTATTAGAGCACATATAAATTGCGCTGCACGAACTGTGGTTTGAACCATCCCAAGTCATTTTTTGTACCAATCAAGTGAATGTGAGCACTGCCCATGGGAGGGGCGACATGACATTTCCCTGGCCGATTCAAAACAGGTCACGGACCCTCCATAGACACCAAGGCGGTGGGAGGGAGAACTTAACCACACCGTGTAACCGAATCAAACCAGTGGTTACCCCTTTTCAGCCCACTGGAATAGCCATAACAATACCATTCACTTTGCAGCAGAGAAGACATGCTCTTTTGAGACTGACTGAGAGGCTTTTTATCAACTCCGGGGCTTTGTAGCCTTTTAAAGAAAACAAAAACTGACAGGGAGAAACAGAAAGCTTGTTTTCAAAGTTGCTTATTTTTCCTAACACATTCTATTTTATTTCATTGGGTGTGGCTCTCAATATAAGATAAAAAGGGTCTTAATGATGGTAGATGACAGAATATGCTTTTTTACGTGCGGACAAATCGTCAGGCTCAGGACTGCCCTAGTGCTGACCTAGGCCTTTCAGGTTGCTTGAACACATCAGAATTGCCATTGTTGAGGTTGATTAATTGAGTCTGATAAGTTACCATGAATGAAGATTGTTATAGTGTTTAATGTGGTGGGCCTGGGTTTGTAAATGCCTCTTTCAAATAGATCTGCAGAAAAGCATATGGGCCAGACGTATTCATGAACAAAAAGAGAGAAAAAAAAAGCCAAAATTTATTATGGTTGTGTCCAAGCAGTCTTGTCCCCCTTCTTTTGATCATATGCAGAATGACTTTGAAGCTATGCACTTGCCATATTAAAAAGGGAACATTTAAATCTTTTAGGGGAAAAAAGAGAGATTTTACCATTCTGCTCAAGTTTTACTCTCTTTGTCCATGTTCGCAATGTGGCTAAAAAGTTTAATAGTATATTCAACGTTTAACTAAAATAAAAAATGTTAACATTTTTCCTTAGTCAAACATAATGGCGTTATATCTGATTATTCCTAGAAGACAATACACATATTTAAAAAAAATAAAGCTCAGCTAACAAGACCCCATCAGACAGGCAGCACAAGTGTCCAGACAAGAGCTTGTAAAAGTGCGTTTGCCATAAAAGCTTGGAATTATTCACACCAAATTGGTGACACACTGAATAAACATAATCTGCTGTGTGACAACAATGTTTGCCAACTCTTTCCAAGTGTCAAGACCCTCAGTAGCCAGTGCCTTATCTCCAGTGTCTCAATTATTGTGTGTCAGTGGTGATGTATGGACCAGATTCCCGTGGTTTAGACAGGGGCCAGCTTGCAGTTGTAGAGGTCACTGGCCAGGCCCTTTAGACAGAGGACCAGTGACCCCCTTCATGCTGACCCACTATAAACAACTGCAATGGCCTGTAGACATCTCTATCCACCCAGAGTCAAGGCTACAAGTACAAGGCTTAAGCAAATATGCAGAGGGTTAGACATGATGTAATAAATACAAATACAATAAAAACAGTAATGTTGAGAAATATATTTACATTTTAATATTTTTACATATGTAATATATTCCTGTGAAAGCAACCTTTAAACTAATTTAGTTTAAGAATTTACTCCCGTCTTCAGTGACACATGATCCTAATATGCTGATTTTGTGCTCAGGAAATGCCAATTAAACGCTCAAAAAATAATCAGATATAAAAGTGCATATATATTTGAAAATATCACATTCATTTTAAGTGTATAAAGAAGAAGAAAGAAGCAATGCAAAACCAATGACACACATCTATTGTCTATGATTACTCTGCTATTGAAATCCACCGACAAGACAGCGGTGTAATCTGGGCAGATTGATTAGTTAGCTTCTGTGCATCAGATATTTGTGTCTGAGAGCTTCCATATTGACAGAGGGTATTAAGTCTTTCAGTTATCTGGCCAAGTCCTGCCTGCTAAGCTCATTAACCTAGATCCCAATCATCAGAAAGTCAATAAAAGGCAAAAGAGAGATTAAAAAGTAGCTGAGGCAAGACTACTCTCTCCATCATTTCTCATTCCTACTCATGTGTCAATGCCAATAAGATAATAGGCACAAGGCAGCCTTTCAGAGTGATGGACATGTTTGGTCAGATCAATTTCTTTGAACATGTTATGTAATGTTTATGTGGTGAATTTGAGGTTAAATTAGATGTTTTAGTCTGTATTGTTATGTCTTTCAGGTGGTCATGCACTAACCTAATCCAGGAATAGCATCTGCTTCTCTCTCAGTCTGTAGACTGATCTCCATCTTCTGCTGGCCTCCAGCACCTATACGGGGCTTACAGCAGATGGATATTTAACCTTCAAGTCTAACACACCTAAACCAGAACAGTTGTCAGTTGAAGGGTTTCTTACCAAAGGAGCCATATTACTATAGCCCAGCCTTTTAAAAGTACTGTCTGCTGGACTCTTCTGCCGCGGTGAACAAGGAGCATCCATCTGCAAGAAAAAGACAACTGGAGATATTTCATACAGTATTTCATACACATGTTGGTTTTACTTTATTTGTGAGGACATCTCGTAGATGCAGCTGTTGCGTACAGTTTTTATCCAACCCAAACACTAAACCTAAACCCCAACAAATCTGTTGATATAATGAAAACATTGTATTGAAGTATGAATTAATAAGGGTCACTCCAAAGGTCCTCTTTCCACATGTCCAATTTATTCACTATATACTGTTAAGGACATATATAAATTGGTTTAAGGACCAATTCTCACCATCAGGTAGCTGCCAATTAACATGCATAATACAGGTATAATGGATGTTAATTAATAAAACACATATTAATGCTTTATTCTGCATGACCATATTTTTGATACCTTAACCGTTATACCCATAACTAAACGTAACAACTAGTTTACTAATAATAAGCATCAAATCTCACAAGTACCTGTACACAAACAGACAATCACTTGGCCAATCTAAAAGCAGAAATATCATAAGCTTACATTGTTTTATAGTTAATCATAAATACTACAGACAAATTAAAACTGGAGTAATGACTGCATAAAATTCAGCTTTGCCATCACAGGAACAAATTACATTTTTAAATAAATATAAAAAAAGGAAAGTTGTTTTAAATTAGAATAATATTTCACAAACATATACTGTTTTTCCCGTATTTTATTTCTATTTATTTTTTTGATCAAGTGGCAAAGATTGGGTACATGTCCCTTTTAAGACGTTCTAAGCTGTTTCCATGTGCATTATTTGTGTAATAAATGACATCCGGCACAGGCAGGCCTCAACGAGGTGATCTGAGTTGCATTTGTCCTTCTGTTAAATGGGGTGTGGGGTGCAGCACAAAACAAAAACAAAACTTATGCATATTCATCAGCTTTCACCAATTGAGGCCAGAGATGAGGGGCTTAATGTGCGTGCACCTGTTAAAGTCTGTTCTGGGTTAACCTCTACTGTATATGTGCTCTGTGTGTGTGTGTGTGTGCGGGACAGGCCACAGGTGCAGATTTCATTAAGGGTTACATGATTAAAGCTCCTGCTCTCTTTCAGTGTGGTAAGATCGGCTTTGATGAAGAAAAAAACATGTTTTGGTGTAAATATCGTGGAAGGGCATATTTTATTCAAGGTGGAAAAAACTGTAGCACTTTCAGAGAAGCGACTGACCACAAAGCTGACTGAGGCATTGTGAAGAATAGCTTCCTGCCGCTGCAATGTCTGCCGCAAGAACATCTCATCCTTGATGGCGTGGAAACTGAAGAGAGAAATGGTCAATGCAGAACAGCTCATGGAGTCAATAAAAAAAAACAGTTAGATTTGCGGTGTACCTCTGTCTTAAAATCTCAAACTTCTTTTCCCACACCTGATTGGACATGCACAACTGCTTATTGAGCCTGATAATATTAAGAAACGATAAGAACAGCAGAGGGCACCGGAAAGAACCAATACTGTACTCTTACTGTAAAATTGTATTATACCTTTCAATCTCCTTTTTCTGCATTGCTTCAGTCTTTCTGAGTTCTTTTAATTTTTGAGCCGACTCTGTATCCCCAGCAAGCTGAAGGACAGTGAAAACTAAAATTCAGATATGTTAATGCACGCATGCAGTTCCACCTGAACAAAGTGAAAGGTACCTCCATGGTTGTAGTTTCTGCTGGCTTCTGCTTCTCATGCTTCTTTTCAATTTCAGGTTTCTAACAACAGAATCACAAAATATAAAAAATGCATTACTGTGTAAAATGTGTATGTCAATAAAAGAATCCTGATAAAGTGTTACTTTTGTTTCCTTGTGTTTTCATTACTTTACAACCCAAAAATTACAAATCTGTCATAATTTACTCATCCTCATGTTGTTCCAAACTTGAATTAGTTATTTTTTCAATGTAACACAAAAGAAGATGTGTTAAGAAATGTATCAGTTATTAATATAAATAGGGTCCAAATAACATTTTTTGTGTTTCAGAACATGATGAGTCAATGATAATTTTCATTTTTGGGTGAACATTTTCTTTAAAATCACTGAATCTGGCAACACACCGGGCACATGAACCAATGGACCAATTCTCACCATCAAGTTAATTAAAATGCATAATACAGGTATAATGGCTGTTTATTAAAACAACACATATTAATGCTTTATTCTGCATGACCATATTTTTGATACCTTAACCGTTATACCCATAACTAAACGTAACTACTAGTTTACTAATAATAAGCAGCAAATTAGGAGTTGGTCCCCAAACTAAAGTGTGGACATATTTGTTCCTCACAAGTACCTGTACACAAACAGACAATCACTTGACCAATCTAAAAGCAGAAATATCATAAGCTTACATTGTTTTATAGTTAATCATAAATACTACAGACAAATCAAAACCCAAAGGAAACACCTCTGCTCAGAAGAAAGGAAATAGCTTTGGAGCTTTCTCTGTTTTTCCAATGGAGATTTAAATGGAGGGCCATATTCTGTGTCATTATATCAATCCTTTGCTCACAAAAGGTCATTTTAACACCAAATGTCCACTTTGTGTGGCATGACAATCAAGGCCTGACACAGCTTTGTGGAATGTCATGTTGGCTGATTGAGTGCATACGTTCAGAGCAGTGTGAAGGTCAGGTCACCTCAGGTCAGCTCGGACATCCACTTTTCCACCCGTGTTCCCCCAAAAAGGCCTAACAGAACGTGGGAGTGCCTTTTTAAGTTTCTCTTAGTAAGAGTGGGTGCAGAGTGTGTTGTTAGTCTAACCCAACACAGAAAGGATGTCAGTCTACCCTTTTTTCATCCTAACTAAAGAAAACAAAGAATGGAAGAAAGAAAGTTTCCTTGCCAGATTGTTCAAAGAGCCATTGTGTGCAAAAACGAGTAGGTGTTGATTTGTGACAATATGATAGTGAGTTGTATAAGGTCTCTGAAGTCCTCTGCTTTGAGAAAAGACACTAATTAAAGCATGCTACTCTTCAACACGTTTCCTTACTAGGCTGATGGATGCAGGATACAGTTTACACATAAAATGCAGATTATTCAAATGAAGAACAACCTTGTGAGACGTTTTAATTGATTCAAGGTACACCACTACTCAAAGGTTAGGGGTCAGTAAGATTTTTTAAAGAATTTTTTTGTATTGTATGAAGTATCTTCATGAAGAACTGTACTACTGTGATTGAGATTTATTCAATATATAGAACTGTTTTCTATTTAATATGTTTTAAAATCTTCCTTCAGAATTTATTCTAATATACTGATTTGGTGCTCAAGAAACCTTTCTTATTTGTCAGCTGCTTAATATTATGTGGAAAATTGTTTTAAAAAAACAGAATCACCTGTAACATTACACATGCACTGAATGTCACTTTTGATTAAATTAATACATTCATGTTGAATAAACATATTAATTTAAAAAATAAAATAAAATAAAAATACTGACCCTAAATTTCTGTAATGTAATGTGTATATTGGGTAAAAAAAAAAAAGACCTGATTTTGAAATATAGTGTTTCTAATCATTTACAGACCCCACGTTTATAGATCTATTGTTTGCCAAGGTAAATAAATTAAACTGGTGTAAACGCATTGCATGCAAGTTTGAGTCACTGTCTATAGAGGACCAGGCACGTGCCAGTTAAGATCGAGGCTTGGGCATTATTAAAAAAAAGGTAAGAGTTTCATGCATTTCCATAATAACTAGCCACTACAGTGGCCAGGCTCATTGTAAGGGTGCCCTTTATGAAGTGGACTTTAAACTGGTCTCATTGTCTACTTCTATTCAGCAGTACCCCATCACCCACTCCAGCCTGTCACTGTGTTGTGTCAGCTGCATGCCACATTCCACCCTCTGCTAGGCGCTGACCGCCTCCTCAGCCGCCTCTTTGCGGTCACCATGTTGACAAAGTCATCGTCCTGATCCAACCCCCCAACTCTAACCCTTCCCATCCAACAGTGTCTTAACAAGCCAAGAACAAGCAAATAAAAAAAGGGGAAGCATATGTAAGAAGCCTGGACGTTATGGCCACTTTTAGGA
>JAUCMU010000042.1:10791480-10802163 GCA_032275025.1 Enteromius treurensis
GTTAAATAAAATAATTATTTCTTTCACTTGCTTCGCTTTTGAATATGAATAAAAAACGAAATGGAAAATAAATAAATGTGTTTCGTTTTATTTGAGATTAATTAAATGGAATGATAAACATGGACACAAACGAGGAGCTTTTCAGAGCATAGAAATACAGTTGGAAATAGAAATTTTGCAATGAAACAAAATAATAATAAATGTTGATTCCTCATGGTTGAATTTTAACTGCAGACTCATGGCTAAAATCGATATGACTTAGACGCTGCGTGTGCACCTTATCCTCTGTCTTTGCTTTAGGACACTGGTGTCTGGGGTAATGGACAGACCGTCCACTGGTCAAGGGTTCAAGATCTACAAACATCCTGAGACAGATAGGACTCACGTCAAGTCCGTGCCGTATCTGAGCATGCGTTTAGCTGGGTCTCATACTCACCTCCTTCATGCGTGAGGCTTCAATGTATGCAATTTCTTTCTCCATTTCCTCTTTCAACATTTTCATCTGCAAAAGACAATAAAAAAGTTATGTAATAATAAGAGTGAACAGTAGGTCAGACATTATGTCCAAGAAACCATCCAAAGGTTGGAGGATGTTTACACACAGGTTAAAACTTCAGAAGTGGTCAGCCAAAAAGTGCTGTTGACAAGTGCGGTTGTGTGGTTGTTGGGCCGTTCATTTGGATGTCTTTTCACAGAGGCAAAGCTTGCACCCAGCTGAGCTTCACACTCCACTCTGGCCTGGGCTTCAGCCTCTCATTATAGGTCTTTCCTGCAGCCTTCTAGCTATAGAAACACATTTTCTGCTCCATTGATCAAAGTCACCAAAATAAAGTGGAAAAAAACGTCATTTTTTCAAAACGTCATTTTTGCACTTTAAATTTTTATGCATAGCCACCATGCTAGACCTTAACATCGAGTTTGTCAGTCACAGCACAAAGAGGACGGCTCAACAAAGGGTGCAAGACTGAAAAGAGGCCAAACTAAACTGCTACACTAAATATGGATAATCCTTTTCTCCCGGTGGCTCAAACAACATTAAGGAGGTCTTCATTAGTGGTTTTAACCAGGGCTTCTACATGGAGTGTGTTTGGCCACCACCTGCTCCATTAGTCTCTTTCCTGGCCCTACCAGGTTTTGTGGCCACTAAGTATAATGTGAAGAGCCGTAAGAACATTATTGATCTGAAACTAATATGTCTCTCTATTATAAAACACTTTAATAAAAAAAGAAAGAAAGAAAGGAAGGAAATGTGTTATTTAAAACGATATCATGGTATATTAGTATATTAAATTATACAAATTTAAAATATTAAAATGAAAAAAAATAATAATAATAAAACAAAAACAGTCTGCACTGCAGAACTTGGAAATGTACCATGTATTTTTTAATAAAACCTTTAAAGCTATTTAAAGTATTTTTTTTTTATGAATGCAACATAAGTAATTAAAAACTGTATCATACAGTATATATGTATATTAAATGATGCATATGAGCATGATAGTAATATATTCAATACATATTGAAAAAATTCAAATAAAAAAAACTATTTAAAAAAAATGTGCATTGGAGAAAACTTTTATATTAATTTCAGCGATTCATTTTTAGTGTTGAGCTTTAAAGTAATCAAATAACTGTCATCAAAAATACATTTATGTGTACATATAAGCACATAAGAACATACAGTATATTTCTTCTATACTTTAAAGAAAAAATAATAATTTTTACTTTTGCCGTTTTTACCTTTTTTGTGCACTTTCTTTCGTTGTACTGCATATATATAAACCTAATTTAAACTAAATAACTAACAAGCAACAAGTGACAATAATTAACATCTGTATGCATAGTTTTCTTTACTCTGCTGAAGAGCTGTGCTAATATGAGCATTTGATTGCAGGGTAAATTATGCCAGCTTTGACAGGACCCTTGCTGCTTGTCTCCCAGCAACCCTGCAAGGCCAGAGGGAGACTTTTAACCTTCTAGATTCTGTGTGGCCGAATTGAATGGCTGAGTACCATAGAGTCTTTCACACTCTTTTTACGTTGTCCTCTGTGTTCATATTTTAAATTCAGCCATTGTGTGGCAAACTTGGTGCATATTGTTCCTCGCAATCAACCACAGATGCTGTGTATGATGTTTGCTAACCAGTGCTTGAATACACTTTGTCTGCAAAACTGTTTAAGTGTGTAAATGAAAGATTATGTGTTTTATTTCAAATTGTATTGTAAAGATTTGGATGTTAAATTAAAGCAATTGGCTGACATTTGAGCTCATGAGTTATGAATACAAGGCAGCAGTCCAACTTAGAGCATTCAAAATGCTCAACAAAGCACTCTGACCACATGGTTTCTTACTGTAGTGCAATAATATAAACTCTGGCATGGCCCCAATCTTAACACCACGCAGTGCTACTTCACACACACACACACACACACACACACACACACACACTTGAGCTTTACTGCACAGAAGATAAAACACTAAATAAACAATACTATATCAATACATGTCAAAACGCTGTGCCACGTCCATTCACCAAATGTTTTACCAATATTAACATGCTACAATGTCAGCTCGCTGCTTCATAACGTCAGCTGTGCTTGATCACATATCATAAAATCATTTATTTCTCCCTCATGCACCAGTTGCTGCAGAGTATTTAATTCATGGAAATTTGCTCCGCTGGCATGCTCCTCTCAGCTCACATGAGTAAAACATGCAAAATTATGAGAGACAACATTGTCTAGGCTGTAAACCTCACATATTGTATGCTGCTATATTTATTTTAGATGTCACACAGTAATTTCTGGAGAGTTTCTGGGATAAACAGGAAAACTAGTGTATGTAATAAAAGAGACTCGGGCCAATTATTTGAAAATATCATAGCATAAATGTAAAGCTTCTAAGTTAAGTTATGCTAAAACTTATTAAACTTTCAAATATAATTACATAATATAATAATTAATTATAATAATTAAATAATAAATATATAATACATCAATTTACACAGAAATTGACAGAAAACTTTTGTTTTAAAACAAAATATTTCACAAACATTTAAAAAGAAACTGCAAATTACACACTTTGATTAAAAGTGACACTATGTTATCTTGTTTCATATTTTATATCTTGTGAAACGTCTGTTTTATTTGGAACTTTGAAAAATCTTTTTTTTTATATATATATATACACTGTAAATGCATTTGCAACTTTTCAAAAGGTGGGCATTTTAATGTTTTACTGATTGGCCCCGTTTACTTCCATTATGTGTGTAATATATGTACTTTTGTTAAAATGAATTTTGTGGCAGTCAACATATCTGAGCTTAACTGCTGAACCCAGAATGGTTTCTATTGATTATCTTTGGACTTACTGTATAACACACTGGTCAACACTTGCTGTGTTTAATGGTGCTTTATAAATATGTTTAAGTTAAATAATAAGAAAAAGTTAAAACCCTTACCTTTTCTCTGCCACTTTCTTTTTCAAAGTTTAACTGCACTTTCAGTTGCTCATGTTCACCTGTCAACTGGAATAAAATGAAATGAAAGTGTTTTAAATAAAACAAATGCAATGGGCATATAATGATGTCTCTGATTTTTTTGTGTACTATATAATTACTATATAATACCTTTTGAAGGGCTTTTTTGCTGTCGTCGGCCTCTGACTTTAACTGTGCCAAATCCAGGGCTATAGACCGAAGAAAGAGAGAACATATGACAGAGGACACAAAAAAGAAAGAGTCCGATATTCTCTCCCACAACTTTTCACAATATCTAGAAGAGAAACAAAGGCTGATGCCTGGAGCACAACGACAGGACATCCACTCATCTTTGTTCATCTTTTGCATCTTGGGTCAGTGGACTGAAGCCCAGTCCTGGCCTGCGTGACCTGTTCTGGCTCAGGGTCCTGATGAGCTTCTGACCTGGTGCACTGCTGCTGACACGTCCACTCACACGCACTGACCAAACACAAGCCACTAAGTTCAAGGGCCAAGTGTGCGTTGATGCCCAAGTGCTTTTATTTCCATAGAGACTTAAGACCTGGACTGCTCTTATCTTTGGTCACAGCCAATGCAAAACGTTTTAGCAGATGGTTCTTCATATTTTGAATGGGGACACAAAAAAGGATTTTATGTTGCAATGAAATGAATGATATGCTGTTTTGGAGGATTTAAAAAACCAATGTGTTCATGCATAATCCCAAAAAACAGAAGCATAAAATACTCAGACGGTTACCAAAGTTACATAAGCAATGAATGAATATCAAACACTAGGAGAGATAAAGGCCTGACCCTTGAGAATACACCTGTCTTGTGTTTGCTTTCTCCTCACAGACTCCCACAGAGTGTGAGATGATAGCAATGGTCTGACAAGTGTCCTCAAACATTGCGTTCTAAATGCTACCTACCTCACACACCGGGAAAGATAAGAGAATGTGTCTATGTTTCCAAAACAAACATTCGTGACACATGTTTGTTTTTGTCTCAATATGCATTTGAAAAAATGCAAGCACACTTTTTTCGTGTCAAAAAGGGAATTAAAATGTGACATGTTACCCAGTCTCTGCTCATTGGATTCCAGGAGTCTGTGAATTTCCTCCAGCTCGACATGCAACGAGTCAATGTTATCTTTTAGCTTTTCATTCTCTAACTTCAGTCTGCTTTTTTCGGGGTCCTCCGCTCCCTCTGAGCCGATCTGAAAAATGACACAAGTCCTTTTTAACTTTCCCTTTACAGCGCAAAACAAAAGCCACGCCGCTCAAGCTGCGTGGCAAATATGAGTGCCATTCAGGCACAAAGCAATCGTACAACTTTCTGCCTCCTACCATTTCCCCCTGAATAATAAAAAGCGAGAAACAAAAAAGCAAACACATTTAGAAGAAGGCGATCTCTTTTTTTTCTCCTCTTCTCTCTTTCGGCCTTTTCTTCTCACCCGGAAGAAAGACGGCAGTACATTACATACAAAGCCCATAATTCATGGGGACATTTTTATTGACAGGAATAATACATATCATACTGTTTGTGTGCCCCTGTCATTCAGGTCAATTTATTCTGGAAGTCAAGGAAGGCAGCTGGGGCCTATCCACCCACAGTCTGGGCTCTGCTTTCTAACAAGCTCGGCAGAGCCGGGCCACGAGGGGGGCGATTGGAGGATGGCTGAGCAGCCCCAGGGGGTTCGCAGAGAGCACAGTTTCCTGGGGGGGGCTTGTTGCCTTTGTGCTGTCCCTCAGTAGCAGCGCTACCAGTGTCACCAGGATCACATCACATGTCAGCGAGCTGAAGTTTGCAGACTGGGAGCCGCATGGAGCCCATCAGGTTCCTGTGATATTCACGCAGTTGGCCCTCTACTTTGTACCGCAGCAACCATTCATGCCCCGCACATTAACAGGGCTTTTGCATGCCTGTCACACTTAAGATTGTGCAGGCGTTCAAAGGCTTTCAAAGCGTTTTCTTCTTTTTTTCCCCACTTTATTCACTATGTCTCTCTCTCACTCATTCATAAAGAAAGTAAACCGCAATTATAAAGAGGTTTTGATTGCTATAAGTTTATTTGATGTTTTGGCAGTTTTGGATGATATCAACAGCACATAAAACCTCAGGAACAGGTAAAAATGCTGTCACTGGGGCAGTGTTCTTTCAAACAGTGCTAACAAGTACATTTAAGGTAAAGGTACTATCACAGCTTTCGTACCTGGAGATTGTATTAGTCACACAGAATTAATGAAATGCTTCGATTTATGACATCTCACATACGGTTGATGATTGTTAACTATAGATTTAATCCCAGAATAAAGAGCCATATGTTATGAATGTGACTCCCCAAGTGTGACGGTCAGATGATGTGTGATGATGTACATGTCATGGACCAGCATTACTCTATCACTAATAGGAATGGGCATCGGGGCATCTAGCATGACGGAAATATGACTACATGCAGGGTGGTCAACCCAGCCCGACAATCACCCACCCCTCATCCTTCCCTCCCTGTTTCACTGTCATCTTCTAGGGTCAGAAAGCATTAACGTATTATTTGTTCCTAGTTTTCCTCCTCAGAAATATATTTTATTTTCTAAGGAACACCTTCCTGCCATGTTTGAACACCCCAACCTTTAACTCTGGCTCCACCATCTGCTCCAGTAACAGAACTACAGGTGATTAGCCATGCATCTCTCCTGTGGGCGTGAGAGTTCTCATTAGCACAATGAACAAAGCTCGAACTCCGCCGGGCTGCACTCATTTGTTACACTTTGAGTGGCAGGTTTTGTATGGCCGTTCTCCCGGCCATCTGCCTACACAAGCAGCCGTTTTGGTTGGACAGAGCTCAGACACTGAGGGTGAGAGATAACTCTCTGAGGCGGAGTGAGAGGGGTAGCCTATTAAAAAGGCCAATAATAGACACCTCACTTATTGGCACCTGATAGCTCATTCATGTTGCATGTAAACCCCTTTCGCGAGGGCATAAAGGTGAGTAATTGATTTCACTTTGTGGAACGCAAGAACCTGCTTATTAGTGTACAGCCATGGGGCCGGGCCACTCCTGAGTGCACTTAAGGCTATAATAGAACAGGCCACTAAACAATAATTACCATCCTGCTGGTCAATAACAACACAAGCTGGATGACATTTAAGCAATCGAGAATCCTATTGACATCACTAAAGATAAATGCACTACTGGCCAAGCAATGCTTCAGCGTGAAGCCTGCCATCCAAAACAGAACAAAAACAGAAAATACTGTACATAAAATATAAATATGAAGAAAATAAATTCATGCAAATTTTAACTCAGCAAGGAGACATTAAATTGATAATGTTAGAATAGTTTTCTACTTTAAATTAATAAAAAAAATAACACACTGAATCCAACACAGAAAAGTCTAGAAAAACTTTTTAGTTTTTTGTTTAATAAATTGCATCATGCAAAATTTGCCAATTCATTGTGAGGCTAGCTCTCTTCGTGTTCATTTTCAAGTATCCCCTTGGCTCTACACACACAGGCAGCAAAAGGATTTCTGTTTTCTTTTTCGGTGCGCTTAAAAAAAAATTATATTATTCATATGATATATTTATATTAATCAAAGAACCATGAAAACATATACCACAGTCTCCACAAAATGATTAAGCATCATAACTGTCAACATTAATAACAATAAGTCGCCTAAATCTACTTAAGCTACTAAAGCTACTAAATGATAGATGACTGACACTGATGTACAAGCACCAAACACTTTTCTGTGATGAATGGTACTAAGTCTGTACCTCATATTTCTTTAGCTGTTCAACCATATGCTCAATCTTCGAGCTCTTTTCCTTTCCGTCAGGAACATCACAAACCAGATCCGTCTCTTCTTTATTCTTGTCAAATTTGGGCCATGCAAAAAAAAAATTGTAAACATTTACTTTGTAAATAATATCAAATTAAAACAAACAATATGTTCGCTGCTATTACAAATTCATTAAAAGTTTACCTTATGGCTGGCTTTGATCACCTGCATAGCATCTGAAAGCTGCTGCTGATAGCTTCTCTGAAGTACAGATAACTTCTTTAAAAAAAAAACAGAGCTTAACAAAGTAGAAACATGATTTATTACTTATAATAGAAGCAGCATGGTATACAAACCTCTTTGTGACAGTTCTCCAGATTCTTGATTTTATCATTTATACTTGCATAAAGGGAATCAGATTCGTCCTGCAGTTTAGTCTCATACTGCAAACGTATTATTTTCAGTTTCTTTTCGATGTCTTCTTTTAGCACTTTCATTTCCTGAGATGCAATAAAATATTTTAAGAAATTTCAACAGAGAATGACACTAGAAACACAAGGTTATGATTTATAAACTGTGGTTTATATATTCAGTTAATCAAAGACTTTACCTTGCTTAGGACCAAAGCATCTGTCAAATAAATAAATGCCAAATAAATAAAGAAATCATTCAATACTTTCCCCATTGTCTTTCTTGCTTTTTCAATAAGACGATTACACTTCCTTCCCAACTACAAATAAATCCATTTTTGTGAGTTATAGGGCTAGAACATGCATTTAGTAGAGCATGTATTTGGCTGCAAGCCTGCTAATCAATATGTTTAACTCCGCAGGCTAGAGGATTCCTTGTGAAGGCACTGTTCTTCACCACAAAGCCGTCATATGCCCTCTCAGCGGGTGACCTAGGCGGCCTGCAGTGAGACCACTCAAAGCTAAAGTTAGAAGAATCTTGAACTAATAAGATGAAAAGCCAGCAGCTTGAATGAATTCACTGAGCATATCTGGCGGAATGCACTGAGCTTTCTGTAGGCCTTTTTTTAAGGCAAGACAAACTTGCATTTATAAAGCTGCCGATTGATTGATAGCTGATAGACAGGCAGAACACACACCTTCATAAGCTCTGCAGTGTTGGCAGCGAGTATCTTTATATTTGGCAGCTCTGACTCGTCAGTTTGGACACAGGCATCTTGTCCAAAACATCCTGCCCTCAGCTGGTTTGACAGAGCATATCTGAAGAAGCAGAAAGGTCGTGCGGTTAAATTGAATGCAAAACCTGCGCTAGGAAAAATGAAGTGAAGTTGATGGCTCTGGTGATCTTCAGCAACTTTAAAGAGTAGAACTTCTTACCGACGTATTTCCTTAATCTCTTCTGAAATGAGCTCCTCCTCGGTTTCATCCGCGATGCTGTCTATTCTCTTTTCGATAACGTCCATCAATCTAAACGATAGGACATAAAAGCTATCGCGCAATGTTTGACTGCAGATTTCAGCTGCGTTAAATGGTTGCCGTAGCAACAGAAACTTAACAGGAAGCCAACAACTCTCACTGTAACCCGAGCCGTTTTGTGCTGGACTCGCATGTAGGATACAGTTGTTTAACGTTATTATTTTTCTTAGTAACCTAATTATTATTATCAATGTGTTGTTAATAATATATTAAAACAGTCGTAATTATTAAAATGCTTAAAATCAAAAACTGAAAACTAAAAAAAAAGCCAAAAGCGGAAGTTTCATATTCATAAATGCATTTAATTTTACTGCAACAATGTAAGCTTACTCAGTTTTTAATTAGTTGAACATATAATTGTTGAATAAAATATTAATTTATTTCAAAATAAAATAAAACAAAACATTTACTGTCCCTAGACATGTTAGCGTTATCGTAGGCCTATACCGTTACAAAAGATTTATATTAATAAATGTTGTTTATTCAAAACATACAATACAATAAACAAATATTTAGCAACATTACAGTTTCCCACATCGATAATAAATCAGCATGTTCGAATGATTTCTGATTACTGAAGACTTGAGTAATGGCTGAAGAAAATTCAGGTTTATATCACAGGAATAAATTATATTTTAACTTATATTAAAAATAGCAAACTGTTATTTTATATTGTAATGTATATTTAACATATTTCACATATTTTTGATCAAATAAATGCAGCCTTGGTGAGCATTTAAAAAACAATTGTAGTGATCTATATTTATGAAAAATGGAAAACGCATTTCTTTAAATCCTCTGGATCCACTTGTTAGCAGAAAAGGTATTGACAAATTAAATTACAAGTGAACTTGGGAAGCTTATTACCCTTGATTAGCCCTAAACAGCTCTCCTAATTCACTATGACAGGGGATAAGTCTTAGTGTTTATTAAGTAATTCTAGTCAATTCATATCTCAGACTGAAGACAGACAACGACTTCAAATTAACTGGATTTACCTTCTTAATATATTGTAGGGGGCTGTTGTGCACTTTCATGTGTCTAATCACAAAGCCCACTCTTCATTTTCAGACAAGGAAAAGTCCATTAAAATAGATTAGTCTGCCATAGTCTGTCTAGATGGCATAATCTCTTTGAGTCTGCCTAAACAGCATAATCCCCAATACTGAAATATACTCCCCTGCATGCTGTTAGCCGTACCCTGAGCGAAACAGTCACAACAGCAGACTCTAGGTATGTCCCCTCCCCCTCGTAGACAGCGTTGCTTGTACTGTAAAGAGTCTGCCCTGGGGCAAGCCAATATGGCCCTTTAATTAATCTGCGTTTTCCTCCTTAATAGAGTTAAGGGCTAATAGTGTTGATTTTTTGGCTCTGTTTTCACTGCATAGAGATTTTTTGATCTTCATTTTGCATGTGGTCCAAAACAGTTTGTTATTTAATGCTGCCCCAATTGAGAGCCCATATGATCAATAAAGTATGCATCATCGAGTACCAGTCAGGCGTGAAGTGAGAGCAACCGTCTTGGACATGCTTGTTTAACACACACCTCCTAATGAGGAGACTAGAGCCGCAAAAAAATGTTCTTGAATATTTTACAGTGCTACATTTTAATTGCAGTTTTGTCTGATTGGAATTTTCACCTCAAGGTTTAATATTGCATCCAAATGCTTTCCATTTATATTTAACATAACGTGCTATGTAAAAACAATTAAATATTTGCAGGCAAACATGATAGGCCAATACATTATATTTAGCAGATTTTTGGAGTAAGCTTTATGTGGTAAAGTTTAAATTGTATGTTGTTGAGCATGATACAAACATTCATTAATTTCTATGTGATAAAAATGAAATATATATATATATATATATATGTGGGTATATGTGTGGGTAAAACAATTCCTAATTTAAATGTTACATAAAAATAACTCTCTCTCTCTCTCTCTCTCTCTCTCTCTCTCTCTCTCTCTCTCTCTCTCTC
>JAUCMU010000042.1:10835222-10875722 GCA_032275025.1 Enteromius treurensis
GGCCATCTTTGTGTAGAGCAATAATTCTTTCTTTCAGATCCTCAGAGAATTCTTTGCCATGAGGTGCCATGTTAAACATCTAGTGACAAGTATGAGAGTGTGAGAGCGATAACACCAAATTTAACACACTTGCTCCTCAAGGACACCTGAGACCTTGTAACACTAACGAGTGGCATGACAACAGGAAGGGAAAAGGGCTAATTGGGCACAATTTGGGGATTTTCATTTAGGGGTGTACTACTCTTGTTGCAAGCAGTTCAGACAGTAATGGCTGTGTGTTGAATTATTTTGAGGGGACATCAACTTTATACCATTATACAAGCTGTACACTGATTACTTTACATTCTATCAGAGTTTCATATATTTAGCATTGTCCCTTGAAAAGATATAATAAAATATTCACAAAAATGTGAGTACTCACTTTTGTGAGATACTGTATATACTGTAATTATTTATCATATATGAGGGGGATTTCCTATTTTTTTATATAGTAGTTATGCATCTATTGAACATTATTCTCTCTGGAAAAGACAACAAATCTCTTGTTTGTCTTTAATAGAGCCATGACCCCATAAATGGTAGATTTTGTGTGCGTCTACATGGCATGTGATTGCTATACTTAATTTTCAGCCACACAATTCTCACGAAAAAGGCGGTGGAATCAACATTTACTTCATTTTGAGAGGAAGGCAAATACTCATGATGCCAGGCCTGCAAATCCCAAAACCTCTTGAAATCATCCACACTTATAGCTTAGTGTGGATGATGAGACATTAGTTAAACACGGTTTGACATCCTGTGTGTATGTGTTTAATGTGAAACTTCAGATTAAACATCGGAGTGAGACTTTCAAATGTGTTTACAAATGGATAATGCTGTATGGCTGTGCCTCAGCATGTCCAAACCATCCTGCTTAAGTCTTGGAGATACAGGTTTGTCATCCAGTCCCACGTGCATAAACAACATCTGTGAGTAGAGAGAGGATATCCTCTCCATAGTGACCTCACATGCTTGGAAAATGTCAGACAATGCCTGGATTGTTTCCAGTGGTTGTCTGTTTTACTGAGGAGAGTTTTCAGAGGAAGTGAAAGGATATAGGGAAAGGTTTTTAATAATCCATACACTTGGAACTGAATACCATTAAAAGACCATTAAGGGGAGAGTTTTACTGAAGGATAAATTGGATGCAAACATAGAAAGTTACCCAGAGGGGCTTTGCAAGACCACTGGAGATAATGTTAGCTCATCTTTTGTTCATCTGAAGTAATTAAAAGGCAATAAAAATATAATGTAGATGATGAATGGATGGATGAATGGATAGATGGATAGAATTGCTTTATAAATTCTAACAGATTTAATAAACAGCTCAGTGTCATACAACTGCCTATAAAACAAAATGTCATTTATTAATTCTCTCAATCTATCTTATTGCACAGACTTTCACACATTTTTGTTTAAAATAATGTTTTAATGTATAAAATTGTAATCTTTGAAAATGAACACTATTAGTTTGAATGTCCAATCAAAGACTCCTACAAAAAGATATAAAATAACATTTACAATAATAAGAAATTATTCATTTCAGAAGGATCATCTCACACTGAAGACTTTATGTTTATGACTTTATGCAAATTATGCTTTGCCATCAAAGGAACAAATTATTATTATTATTAAAATAGTAAAAAAAAAAAATTTTTTTTTATGAATATATATATTTCACAATATTACTGTCTCTATGTTATCTTTGAAGTAGTATGGATATATTTGTATCTATAGCCAAACAACAGTGTATGGGTCAAAATTAGAGCATTATTATATTATAAACTTTAAAGGCGATTTTCTCAGTATTTTGATTTTCTAGTTGTATCTCTGCCAAATCCTATCCTAACAAACCATACATCATTGGAAAGCTTATTTATTCAGAGTCAGATGATATGGTGGTATAAACAGGTGTAAACAGTGGTAAATTCTACATTTTAAAACACAATTACAAAATCTCAAACTTACATGAAAGACTTTGCAACACAGTTACTAAGGTTGTGCATAACAACACAAATGTCCCTCACATTACTCAGAATAACTGCAGTAGTATACTGTATCTATCTGTATGTATGGTATGATGCTTTCAGAGGAGTGTGAATGTTTGTTAAGTCCAACAAAAAGCAGGCATTCATGCATAATCACAACAGGAACAGCTGGCCATCATCAGTTATCTACAACCACTCAGCAGCATTAACCGTGGCCTTCCTCTCGGGGCCGTCCAGATGCCTGATGTTGATCACACACACACCAAGCATTTTTTTTTTCTCAACTGGGTGGTAAAAATGTAAGGAACATCGCTTTTCTGGTCAGAAATGGGAAGCGTCTTGTAAAAATGTTTCATTTGTCTTCTAGACTAGTGCAGATGTACGTTATCACTCCATCTCAGCATACCTCATTCACAATGTGTGACACTTTCTGCACAAAATGAGAAAAATGATTTATATTCTCTCATGCAATAGGCTATGTTTTATAGGGAATAAGTGCAAAGACATGCAAACTGGAAACATTTTCATCTTCACCGGTCTGACCCTCTTCAGTCTAGTTGACAGTGTGATTTTTCTTTCAGTCTCTGTGAGGAAACAACTCTTTCAGTGTCCTTTTTTTTAAAGTGAGCAATGAGCTGGGGATATTTCAGGTCAGGAAAAGTTAAAGGCCTTCAGCAGACTGTTACTAAAGAAATTTTCACTGAGATGACACCATAGCTGTTCAACAAAGACCAGGCCTGTAGAAAAAACAACATAAAGCACAAATCTTACCACAGTTTGTCTGCCTCAGTGCTTATATTCAGACAAAAGATGTCACTGGGGCAGTACTTTTTCAAAAGGTACACTTTTGCACCAATTACATTCAAATATTACATTCACCCTTTTTTATAACTTTATTTACACTACAAACTACAGGTCAAAAAAAAAAGCATAAAGATCCTCCCTAATGTTTTCTAGTGAATCTTATCCACAAAGGGAGGACAGCAGAGCAAAGAATGAGAAAATTCCTCCACATACCACAGAATATCTCCTGATGAGAGTTTTTTAGAAGTCCTCATTAGGCATTCAACTTTTTCTCTAACAAGAAGCCTGAGACTGGCTGAGAAATGGCTATCATGAGAAAGCAAATTAAGTGGGATTACTGCTTGTCTCTCATTATCTTACCATGATGGAATGTGTCTGTCCCCGCCAATAATGAGGCAATGATTCTTTACTGTAAACTTGTTGACGCATCCCCCCGAACAAAACCTGCAGGTTCCACAGATGGAAATCTATTTGCAGATATTTTTTACAGAGATTTGTGCAGTGCTTGCAATATAAGTAGCATGGTACCTAAAAGCTAAAATGATTTTTAAGGCTTTTTAAGCTGTTTTATTGTATAAGAAAATGCTTTTTTTATATACTTTTTTAAAAATCATGTTGGTTTCATGTAAGTCTCTTGAATGCACATTCACAATAAAAACAAATAACTTAAATTCAATTAATTAAAAATTATGTAGTATATAAAATTATATGCTGCCCGTGTAAGCAGTTATTTATATATTATTACATAGTATTTATTAATATTTGGAGTTAGTTTAGCTCAGTAACATTTTTATTTTCATTTTCATTCTTTAAAAATATATATTTAACTGTTATTCATTTTTATTTGCATTCTAGTTTGGATAATTTTAGTACTTGCAATTAAACATATTTATTTGTCGACAAATTACAATTTCATGTATTTGTATAATCATTTAATCTAATATTTATATTTGGATTTTTTTCACTTTATTTCAGATATTAAATGCATTAGCTAACATGAACCAACAATTACCTTTTTAAATATATATTTTTTTGTCTTTGTTCATTTTAGTTAGTAGAATTGCAATTGAGAATTGTTTTTCATGTTGTAGTTCACAGTCCATGAATTAATTTTAACTAACAAAATGAATTCATAAATGTTCAAATTATAATTAACCGATATAAATAAATGATTTGTCTCATAACATTGATCATGTTATTAAATCTAACTGTTAAGCTGTACCATGGTTTTAAACAGTTTTGTTTTCTCAGTTTTAGGTAACAATAACAACAATGCATGTGAGTAATAACTCTAAAAGTACACTACAGTATATAAAACTGTGACTCATTGCTTTGTAGAAATGATCTGTGATGCTGTGCAGTGGTTTGACTCCCCACTGGAGGGCCTCAATGCCATGCAGCCAGCCCGGGCTAATAATGAGCCATCACACTCTGTGCTCTGAGACCTCTTTTGGCAAGGTGCAAGCTGTTTATGGGAAACAAATGGCCTGTTTGTAGCTTTGCTTAATAATTGTCCTCTTGGCCAGCAGCTGTCCAACTGTAAGCCGGTCATTGCCTTGCCTGTGTTGCTTATCACACTAATTAATTGCAGGTCTCAAGCCAAGTACAGCCGCCCACTGAGTGTCCCTATCTAATCTGTATTCCTTTGTATATTTTTTATGCCTTTAATAAAAGAGCCAGCGAGAAGCAACCAGAGGCAGTGCTCCCATGAGGATGTTGACAGCCACAGCAGAAAACAAAGCAGTGCTGAAGAGAGCGAGCAGTCAGACCCCTGGTCCCCTCGCACCGTGCCCAGGAGACACACAGTAGGAGGGCCTCGCACTGCTGGAGACGTGATCATCATGCAGTCCTACAACATGGACCACAAGAAAGAGGCCTTTCTTGAGCATTTGAAGCAGAAGTATCCCCATCATGCTTCTGTCATTATGGGGCACCAAGAAAGATTCAGAGACCAGGTAAGCTTTAAAAATATTAAAGTCAGCTATTAGCTTAGGCTAAATTGAGCTTTCAGATAAAAAAGGTCAAATCAAAATGGCAACATTAAAAACAAAATTGTTTTTGTGTAAATCATTAAATTTTTGATCATAGTCAAATTTCTTATATGACATTTCAATAAGATATATTGATCCAAACCTTGCAAGAACATCGTTCCCAAAGAGCAAGCAGTGTTGGCCCAGATCCGGCTACCTTCCTCTGATCTACACATGTATCAAGTGACTCTTGACAGATTAAGGAACACTGGCATTTTTTATTGCTGCATGCTGCTAGTTTCCGCTTGACATTTTCATTGTATCTTTGCCGGATGGATAAGTTCGGTGTTAGCTGCGGGTTTATTTGAATGTATGCTCGAATAAACAAATAAATTAATTAAAAAGACAAATAAATGTGAATAAATTGTTTAACAGAGTCTACACCTAAAATAAATGAGTAAATAATGTAAGATAAATTATACAGCTAGGCTATGTCACGTAAACAAACAAAATAAATGTAATACCATGCCTTCTCCAGATGACTGTGCTCAAGTACAGATACAAAGTTATTTCATACAATCAGTAGCTGCTTTAAATGGAAGCAGGTTTCCGTACAGAAGAACATACTAAACATACTAAAGAGTTTCAAATAAAGCGCCTTACCTGTAAGGGCTGATGCAACGTTACTTACCGCCAAACATCACTTTCCATTGGTCGATTACTGCTTACAGCGATTTGTCTGTGCTTCAAATCTTAAGATTTAGAGCTACATTTAAATGTTAGAATTACGGATATGATTTATTTATTGCATCGTCATGATCAACAACAACAGCTTCGAAGAGTTCGAAAAACATTCATTTACATTAGCATACATGTATTTTTATTTGCACAATATCCTTCCGCGACTGACCTATCATAATTCAATATTCCTGAGAGTCGCGTAATATTTTTTTAATAGGCCTATTTAACAATGATTATCCTTACCAACATTTTCTAAATTGATTTAAGATGGTAAACAAGAAGGTGATGGAAAGGCGAATTTCGCAACCTCCTGGCTTCAATGCTTTTTTGTAGTCCAACAAGTCTTTCAGGTAAGTTCATATATACTGTAGGTGGGTGTGTCTGTGCAGACGCTGATGTCACGGCTTTCAAAGATCACTTCACTGCAGACAAACTTCTGCAGTGATCTACGTCTACTTTCAGAGACACACTACGGGACTTGTTATTGACATTTACTGTTTATTACCTGGAATATGTCCTTCTTAGTGTGAAGAATCAAAGTAGAGGTTTTGCATCAAGGTAAGCTATTGTAAATTGAATTAACAATTGTTTTGCAAGTCATTATGTGTAAACAAGCTTGTCATAACTCATTGAGTAAAGAAAATGATGTTTATCTTACTTATATATTGTATAGGTTTTCTTAATAGTTAACGTTCCTAATACAGTTAAACTAAACGATGAGCTTTTTAGCTAATCAATCAACGCATCTTGTAGTAGCCTAATGAATGTGTAAACTGAAGATGTAAACAGAGAAGTCGTCATACTGGTTCTCTTGGATCAAAACACTTAAAGTTATGCAAAACTCTTTGATATGAGAGTTAACAAATGATGAGATTCTGCTATTTATCAGATTATGAGAAATGATTGTTTACCCATTTAGGAGTACCAGGCAAATACCTTGGTAAAAGGTACCGTGAGCCAGCATCAGATTGCATTGTATGAAAACTGACTGAGTACTTTTTGTAAGACTGGGTGTGCATTTTTCTTCTTCTTACTCAAAAGTATCACTTGCACTCCCAATAGCTGGTTTCTTTCAATAGAATGTGTCTGTGTTTTTTTTTGTTTTGTTTTTTTTTCTCAGCATAGTTTTGGTATGTTTTTTTTTTCCGTGGCTGGGTACAGCCGTGAGTAATATCATATCATGCCCCTGGCACTGAAGAAAACTGAAGCCCATCCAGCAGGAGGGAGTGTGTCCTTCATCCTCCCTTCGCCCTTTCGTTCTTTTTTTTTTTTTTTTTCCAATATTCTCCAGACCCAGAGAGAATGAGGTATGTTTTACAGTATCTGACCCTTGCCAGTGCGTTCAAAGACCTGGCATTAGACCAGCTCAGATGAAGCATGGTCTGTGGCCATTCATCTGCCTGTGATTAGAGGAGGGTGCAGTGAACCGTGCAAGCTGCTCCCCTCAAGCCCACCCTTATGCTTTAAACTGCTGGTTTCAGACATCTCTCGATGTCCTGGCATTCAGCAGGTAACGCTTTCAGGCAATGTCCGAGTGTAAGCGTATGTCGGCACAGCTTGCTTATACATGTGGAGTAGGTGTAAATTAAATCTCTGGTCTGCTGGGTGCAATTGGGGCATCTGGATCTGGATAATCAGAGAAACACTTTCAACAAGTGTTAAGTTCAGTGGCTGTTGTTGACTACTTTTTGTTGTTTCTTTCTCAGGGTTATCCTTAAGCAATCTTTAAAAATGTGATCATATTGATTTTGTTTAATCCACACAATGAAATGTTTAACTTACAGTTGCATTATGCATGTCTAAAATGATCCCAGCTGTCATGGACCATTAATCTGTGCACGGTTTAATGCACTTTTTTTCAGGTGAACATAAAGGCCTATTATTTGCTCCTGCCGCGTCTGTGCACACCGGAGTGATTGTTAGTCGACTCACAATGCAACACCTGTGCAAAGATAACATCTAACTTATATTCATCACCTTCAAGTCTCAGCCTGGACCTTCAGAATGAAAGATTTTTGGATATACCTCCTAGTGAATTGCCAGAGCACTGTTTTTTTGTCAGTCAGCATAGGTTTCTGAATCAGAAAGAGCTTTATTGCCAAGTATGTTTGCACATACAAGGAATTTGTTTTGGTGCCACAGCTTCCAGTACACAGAGACATCAACAGCACAAAGAAGAGTAAAATAAAAATAAAAAAGACAATAATGCATTTTAAATAAATACATTTTGTGTACAGGTGTGCTGTGGATAAAATAGAAACAGTATAAAAATAATGATTAGAAATAATAATAAGATGAAGGGTGTACTGTAATGTAGGGTGATAAAATAAACATTGCTTGTTGCCCATATTTGTATTATTTGGTATTGTCTGCACAATGGGCAAGTTCAGCCACCTCCATCAAAGCCATAGAAAAAAATGTGTGCATTCCCTAAGAAATAATTTAGCGTATGAATATGAAGATCGGGTGTGGGTGCAGCTGTAACATGCAAAAAGTGAAGCTGAAGTTGACCTCTTGGATTCTTAAGTGTCGTTCAGACAGAAAGCATTTTTGCATTACATTATACTGCTTTTCCATTGTCTTTGTAAGTAAAGATATTCTAGTTAGTTAGATATTTCTGATCACTGGTTTTGCACCCTCTCGCTTATGACATGATGTTTCTAAAAATGCGGTGCCCAAGTTTACAACTGAATTACTTTTCCCAGAGTCACACATTTTGCATTGTACAGCAAGAATTGTTTTTCTTTACAAACATGTATTGATGGATGTTTTTGACCGTTGTGCTCATATTTTTTGTCTTGTGCATAAAACATCGTTCCAAAAACATGGCTCTCGAGTTAAAATGTCAACTTTCAGAAAAATGAGTCTCTAGACCTTGAATGGTTTTTATTTATTTATTTATTTGTGCATTCCACTGATCCGATTTCCCATAGTTTTTCTTCAAAAATGTGTCAGACAGGAGTGTTTGACTGATTCACGCACATCTCACATCTGTTGCAACATTTTGCACACTACACATTGCTGCATAAATTAAAAGATCAGCCTTCTTGCATAATCTTCTATTCCATTTTTAGACCCTTTTTTTAAAGTTAAAGGAATAGTTTACATGGAACACATTTTGCATTCATACTTTTCCATTGTTTTCTATGTAAACATTTGCTAAACAGATGTCTTTGACAGTTGCGTTAACATTTTGTCTCTTTTGCAACATTTTGCTTATGTCTACTTAAAAAAGTAGATCAATTTCTCTTTTTTAAGCTCTAAAAACATCTGCGTAAATCAACCCTTTAGACTGAACCAGTTATGACGTTCCTCTTTAGTATCAACATGCATACAGCATGAAATCTTTCGAGACGCTTTCGGAAATGCCTGCGTCAAATGTGGAGTCTAAGGTGTAATTGTGTGCTTCTGTCCTGACCTCATAATTGCGTTGTCACCAAAACCACAGTGGAAAATGATGCAGCGTAGTATAGAAGGATTAAGTTCCTTGGGGTCATGCAGGGTGGTAATCTGGCAGGCGTGCATGTCAGAGCAGGTCAGTGTGCATGCCGTTGTTGCGATGAGACGCAGTCTGACTCACTATCTATGGCCTTCTGCCTGTCGCTTCTTTCTGTTCCAAAGAATAGAGAAATTACTTCCAGCCTCGGGGAGAAAGCCCATGCTCTGAGAACATATACATCATGTATGTCTGCTGTCTGTATCTGCCCAAAAGGCGTTATTGTGAGCACAACCACGTATTGTAGATATAAACAGGCTACAAAGGATAATGTCTGTGCCAGCGCACACTAATTGGTCTTTGTGTGTTTACTGCTTTTTTGTCACTGGAGATAAATCACTTCATTTTCTTTTTTAATGTGAGCTAAATTATAGGACTGAGCCATAATTGACTTCAAGACCTGTTGACGATTTTTTATAGCCACGTGTCATGAAACAAAAAAGCAGATGACTATCATACCTTCTTTTTATTTGGTAGTGACCGTTGTCATCAGTAGATCATTGTAATTAGTAAATCTCTTTCAGGCACATAAATGGCAAGTGTGTTTGAATAATTAATAAAAGATTTTAATGACACATTTTTTGGCTTTTGTTCTCTCGGGTATTGATTGTTTGCTGGAAAGGGGCTGTGTATCTATTTAATATTTGGCCACAGTTCTTCTTTGACCTTTCTGTGGCCTTTTATAAAGCATTAAAGTTTATGATGGAACCACACTGCTCGCATCTTGACATTCAGAATCCATTGTTAATAAACGTATAAATCTTTTCCAAATGTTTACAGATGCTACAGTTCAGATGCAACCCAGCTGTGTTTTTAGTGTGTAAACTTAAACAAAAATCGTTAGTTGAAATAGAGATTAAATAAAACAAAATTAAAAAAAAAAATACAAATACAAATATGAAATAAAAAATAAAAGGAAAATGATAAATATTGCATTGGTGATGTTGCCTTGCTTAAGATTACTAAAACTGAAATAAAATGTAAAATAAATATATCAAAATTAAAGCTTATTCAAAATATTATTGAATACAATTAGTAATGTTAAAATAACATTGGGTTAAATTATTTAGACAAAAATACTGTCTTTTGTTAGATGCAGTTCTGAATGATCTGTTGAGTCTCTTTATTTGATCATTTTGTGTTGTCTTGTAGATCAGGAGTTCTGGGCACAGCGTAACCCCTCAGTCTGCTGTAGGAGAACTGGGGGAGCATCTCTCTTTGGCCTCCCTTGAGTCTTTGGAGGCCATGTCGGAGGGAGAAGCCCCCTCCGCCTTCACCCGAGGCAGCCGCTCCCGAGCGAGCCTCCCCGTGGTCAAGTCAAATAACCAGACCAAGGACAGGTCATTAGGTAAGCAGAACCCGATGTTGCTAAGTTCCACGTGTCCCTGGGTCATCCTCTTTGTTGACCCTGAAACAACATTGTGATTAGCCAATCAGATTTGAAGTTTAGGCTTACAATCAGTGTTTGTACAGCAGTGTCATTAAATATGATTTTAGACATTACTCATGAGTAAGGTTAGGATAAGGTGTAGAGAAATGGTCAAGACTAAATTTTTTTTATTAAAGTGTTGTTCCTGGGTCAACGAAATATGTTGGGACACGTCAAACTCAGCAGTAATGACTCACTGTTTTTGAGGTTTTTGAACTCATGGGTGTGATTTTGATTTATTTGTCCTTCCCAGATTATTGTCAATATATATTTTGAATTAATATTAATGAGGTGACTAATAAATTTGTCAAAATTTAAGGCAGGGTTGATGTTAGCCAGATAATAAGAACATTTACAGGGATGATCTATATATTCTTGTCACTATGTTAAACACATTTTTTTAATATTGTAATTGAATTCCTACCTTTTTACAGGTTTCTTTGTTAAACAGTGTGTAACAGAAGTTCTAGGAGGTTGTGGGAAAGTGTGTACCTTTGGACATGTCAGACCAAATGTTGACACCATTTCTAAATTCTTTGCAGTTGTTTTTTTTTTTTTTTTTTTTTTTTTGGTTTGCAGTGTTTTGTTTTGTTTTCCACACAGCAAGAATTTGAAATTCTAATTTTTAAATATGTTTTATTTTAAATGGACTTTTAGGATTTCACTTAACATTTCACTTTTTTAGAAACATTCTTGAAGCGAATGTGCAGAAACCGGACATTCTTTCACTTTAGTTGGTAAATTTATTCATGTAGATATACTTTATTTTTAATAAAACCTCCAAATCTGTTCATACATGTTTAAACATCTGGTTCATGTTTTACAGCTAGAGAGCAAATGGTACATTTTGCTCCAAATATCTCAAGTTAAATGGCTAGAAAATGCTGACACTGCATTCCTCCCATGCAAGACCCCATTTGGACTGTCTCAAGAGAATCATTTAATGAAGGGTCTGGGACAGAATGCAGTTGTCACCATTTACCATTGGTACCCTTGTTAGCTTATTTGCTGTACTGTGTGCATTTAAGATATATATTTATACAGCGTTTAGTCATTCCATACTTAATTAATCTCCGAAGTACTGCAGAATCTTATGTTTTACCCATCGCGCTAGTATTAATCTCTTATATTTGCTTTATATTTAGGTGTCCTCTACCTGCAGTATGGAGAAGAGACTAAACAGATCCGAATGCCCAATGAGGTGACGGGTGCAGACACCATCAAGGCTCTGTTTGTCAGTGCCTTCCCTCAGCACCTCACTATGAAGACACTGGAGTCCCCCAGTGTGGCTATTTACATCAAAGATGACATGAGGAATATGTACTACGAGTTGACTGATGTCAGGTGTGTGTCACTGTGGTGAACTATATCATAAATTTAAAATGTGTAATATGCAATTTACCAAATATTAGATGTTAAATATCACAAAAATATCACAGCCTTTCCCTTTCACAGTGTGCTTGGATTTAAGTACAGAAAATTGCAGGCAGTGCTTGATTTTAAGTGCGTACGAACTATTGGGTGACTCCCTTTTCCACACCCTACTCTTCGCTGGCCTGCGGCTTCCTAACAAGTCAGCAGGAATAGAAAAAGAGCATGATCAATCTGTTTTTCTGCGTGTGTGTGTATGTGTGTGCACTATTCGGCACAGGATGGGCTTGGTTTTTTAACAAGCTGTATAGTTATGAGGAAGGAGCTTGTGTTGACACGCTTCTAACCTTTGTGTCGCTATGAGCTGCAGCTCATTGTAGTAACGCTCTGTTCTGCCTCATTGAACCTGAATTTTCAAGTTTTATTTACACCACAACGCTTTGGACTTCACATCATGAAAAATATATACACCGACATTCAAATGTTTGGGATCGATATATAAAAAAAGAAAAGAATTAACAATCATTTTGCTGAGATTAATTGCATTGTAGTAGAAGTGACAATAAATATTTTAAATAAAATTGTATTTCACTTAAACGCAGCTCTTGTGAATTTACTATTGATCAAAAAATCACATGTTAAGCAGCAGAACGTTTTTTAACTGTGATAATAAGCATTGCTTCTTGAGCATTAAATCAGCATATTGATCAAGGATCGAGTGACACTGAAGACTTTATAATGAGTCCTTAAATTTAAGCTCTTGATACATTTTTTAAAAAACGGTTGCAATTTTAATAATATTTTACAATGTTCCTCATTTTACTGTATTTTTGATCAAATAAATGTAGCCTTGGAAAATCAATGGGACTTCTTTCAAAACTGTTTTTAAAATGTACTGACCCCAGTCTTTGAAAACATAAAATATGTTTTCTTTGCAGGAACATCACATCACAGTCTTGCTTGAAAGTGTATCACAAAGACCCAGCCCAGGCTTTCAGTCACAACACAAGAGCTAATAATGGAGAAATTAGGGTGAGTGACAAGAGTGTATCTGCAGTACCACTGAACTGTTCCATTGTTATAACTCAAAAATCCAACCTGGTCTCATAATAATATGTACCACTGTGCACTTTTTGTGCAGAGCAGTGCAGTGTTTCGCTGTAGCTTCCAATAGAAATGTACACAGTAGAAATGACACTGTTTCTACACACTTTCTACACAGATTTTGTTGAGCCATAGTTACACAGGATTCGAACAAGAGCTCCTCGCCTCTCAAGTACACCTCTCTTCCTCAAGTAATTGTGCAAAAATTACATTTTATTAATTAAGACTCTGTAAATTTGTGTGAAAAGAATACGTTTGAGTTTGTCTGCCTCTGGTGTTCATTTCGTTTGGAAACTGCAGTGATATGTACTTGTTGGTATGTATTTCATGTCTTGCTAAAAAGTGCACCAAGGCACGTTCATGCCATGGGACCAGGTAGCAAAAATCATTAACAGAAAAGGCTCTTTTGCTTTTCAACACTATTTGCAGCTGGTGGTGACAGGCTGCAGGACTCTGAAGCTCTGCATTTGTCCTTTAGAGCTCAGAAATTGAAGTGAATACTTGCCACACCCATTCATTTTAACAGGGGGCCTACTGATTGGTCTACCCACTGTTGTGCAATTATGGACGATCACCTATAGCAAAACAAGTCAGCTCTGCTGAGATCTTTACTGTATGTCAACGACACAATAGTATTCGCCATGCTGCGTTAAAGTGATTTGTTTGTCATCAGGAATGTAGATAATGCAGAATTATAGCAGCGTCTCTGGAGAGCAATGAAGCTAAAAATACATTTTGAAAAAAGCTAAGGATTCCTGTTCCTTATTTCATTATGCAACAAATGGAATTTGATTTAAGCAACAGATTTAATTGGAACCAAACCCATCTGCTTTTCATGAAACCATGCATATGAATTGATGATATTGAACTACAAATTTACAGTATGTTAATGTTATTCATGTTTAAAACCACTTTGGCTATTGTACCAGATACATGTTTAAAATGCAAAAAATAATAATTTCAGGCCAGAAATTTACTGATAGCATGCTATCTCTAACAGGATGTATTACACATTTAGGAGCTGTTGTGCTGTGGTGTAATTTGCTTTATCTAATTATATAAGCAGTTCGAGAGAAGACTGCACTGTCTCCGGCTATCTCATCCATTTCTTGAGTTCTTGAGAAAAGGATAATGCCGAAATTCCTGGGCCGGGTGTGGAGATGAACTGCGGTCAAGCTCTCAGGAGAGCACGGCAGCGGATGCGTCTGACCTTGTAGTTCTCAGCTCTAATGAGAGTGCAGAAGGGACCAGCTCCTGTCTGCACCGTCACACCACCCACAACGCAGGCAGCCTACTGTTTATTTAGGCTTATGTGTTCTTTATAACAACATCTAGCCTGCAAAACAGTAGCTAGATTTTACACAGCTATATCAACATGACAGACCCGCTTCAAACCCATTGCAGAGGAATGAGTGTAGACGAGGGGTGTTTGAAACTGCATATTTACAAAATTAACTAATCAGCAGTTGGTGTGAACAACTAGTCCACTTGTAAGCCCTCTATAATTTGGCTGGCTCAAGGGTATGTCCACCTGACTCCAGTCAAGAATACATATATTTTTAAATAGAATTATATCCATATAATTATTTTTACAGAAAATGTCACTAATTGAAATAAAGCTAAGATATCAGACAGAAATCTTTGTAAACTTCATAAACTTAAATGAAAATGAGAAATGTTGCCTTATGGGTTTTGAAGTACTTAAATTACTTTAAACGTACTACATCTGTTAAAATAATAATGATACATGTTATATTTATCTTCATTAAAAATGAAAGCTGACAATATGAAAATAAAATCTATTTAAAAATGTTATTTAACAAATTAAATAGTATAACAAAATCATGCTAGAGTAACGCGGATAGATTTTTTTAAAAACCTTTTACACATAACAGTCGTTGTTGTACATACAGGGTTGACAGGTTCATGAAAAACCTGAAAATATGAGGGTAAAGTGTGGAAACCAGATGTGTTTTGAATTTGATAGATATGCATTACATTTAATGCATTTGTTTTATGAGTGATGTGTTGTTGACTGGATTAGCAATAGTTCAAAGGGGACGAATTTATAAACATATTGCTCATATTTTTAGCGTTATGACAGTTTACCTTTAAAGCACCTCCACTAATTACATTAAAACTAAAAAACATAGTGTTGACCGACTCATTCACAGATGGAAGTTTCTACACACCTGTTCGATTTTCCTGTCCCTCACAGCTGGAATTACCAACCTGCCACTCCCATTTTATCTCTACAGTGTGTTTGCATGTGTCAGTTTGAATTCATAGGACAATAAAGTGTGTGCAAAAACACTGCCCATATGCTGTGGTATCGCGAAATCCTTTTCCCACCTGAACCAAATTTTAGATTAGTGGGATGATAGGAACTACTGTGGAAAAACAAATGGATGCGTAAAACAAATCCTCTGAGAGTGTGAGAAAGCAAACAGACGTGCATAGACACGTTTGTTGATGCGATGCACTTATTTTGAAGGATTGCAAAAATAGCCCCATTTTCTGTAATGTTTGGGCCTGATGATATATTGGCCTTTCGTTTTAGCTGTTTATCAACGCCGCAAATCTCTTGAAAGTTGAAGCTTGTCCTTCATACCCTTAATTTATAGATCCATGTACAGCGGTGCTCTGTGAATTGGCTTTCCCAGGTGCTTTGCATCACTCCTGACATGTGGCAAACTAAGACTCCTGTGTGTAAAAGTGCATGTCTGTAGTGCATTAAGTTCCTGTGGTCGCATGAGAAATATTACGTTAATTTTAGGGAGGTCTTTTTATGTCCCCATTGAAAGAAGACACCTATTTTGAGCTTAGATAATACAATAATGAAACGATGGCTGCACCTGTTTAAACATGCCTGACTCCGTTTGGGTTGTCCTGCGTGAGAACTTGGTCTAATTCTAACAGCAAGCTTCTTTAAAGAAATCTTTAAGAAGCAATGACAGACAGACTTAACTCTTAGGTATTTTATTTGAAGCAGCTTGTATTGTCTTGTCATTCATTTGATACAATTTTCGGGATAAGCATTCAGCCAAATCATCAACCAAATACATTAGGTGCAATTATGATTTTCTCGGTTTCTATTATTAATGTGGTCTTAAACTAGACCTGACGTTATAAGGACAGGTTTGGAGAATGTTATGTTCATCTTTAGGCTAATGCAGAGGGTGTTGGTGCTGTACACGCACGCTCTGTCTGTGGGCTTTATTATTGCATGCTTAAGCATGACCACTGTACAAAGACAGGTTTGGGCAGGGCTATTGTCTGTGCTTTTGCACTGGTTCCATCTTTTTGTTCATATTTGTGCACTTGTCTAAACATAAATCATATCAACACAGTCATACAATAAAATGTTTGTTTTTAGTTTCCTGCTTTGAAAACATCTCTGCAAAGATTCATCATTTTCATGACATATATGTAATAAAAAGCTCCTTTTCATTAAATTAAAAAATCCTTTTCATATCCATTGACCTTTGAGAGTTGTTTACCGACTGTTTTCAACTGTTGGGATGGTGTGTTGAATAACACGGTAACGGACGGCCAGAAGAAGGAAAAAAATAAGGCAATCTAAATAAAATGTTAATGGCATCAAAGGTTGTGTGAACAGTTCAACTCTACAGTATTTTGGCACAAATGTATATGTCGCTTGGTTGAAACTAGGCAAACTAGACAAATTTCAAAACTGTGAGCAAAAACCTGCAAAAGCCATTAGCAGTGCAAATCTAAAATAAGACAATCATATAAATAATGAGACATAAAAAGCACCAACCAAGTCTTTTATGCAATGAATATATTAGTCATGCGCCAAAGTATTTGAAAACAATAATGTTTGAAGTTTCAGGTTAAGCCGAATTAAATTATAATTATATCCTTGAGTTTTCCAAGGACATTCAAAGCATGTCAGTATCTATTTTGTGCACAAAACATGGATAAGCTACAACAAGTAAACAGGTCAGCAGTGAGAATGCACAAAACTTATGCGGGAGTGAACCATACAACTGGTATCAGCAGAGAAAATGACACCCGGAACATCAGTAAATTACCCAAACTTTAACAGCTCAATGAAGACTTTTAATTTGAAGAAGTTAAAAAGAAGAAGTTAATAAGTAAATAGTATTAAATAATAATTCATTTTATTGTTTGATTTTAAGGACATTTTTATTGCTACTTTGTTTGGCTGCCACTTTTGTAGCAAAACCAGTTGATAATCATTATTTTACATTTTTTCTTTTTAACCCTCCAAAAGCCTGTTTGGTAACATTTTATGTCGATTGCATTATTAAAAAATTGTTTAAATGCTTTAATTATGAATTATACCACACATCAAAGCATTGTTACGCTGTGCATTTTAAATTTGGTTATAATTTTTTGCGACAAGATATAATGTATTACAACGCACATTATGAATAATTATAATGTATTATACCCTTTAATAACCCTTTATAATGCACTATACACAAAGGCTTTAAGTAAAGTGTAACCACTCTCTTGATATGCTTTTTTGTTTTATCCCTAGATCACAAGAGAGCGGCTCTACAGCGGCAGACAGCAGCCGGGGGGCCAAAGCCCAGTGCACACTCTGCCTCACAGTCCCATACATTCAGTCCAGGGCTCTATGTCTCCGCCTACACCTCGCTCTATGCCCTCATCTCCTTCTAGGATACCTTTCGGCCACTCTGTTGCCATGCCCGGTGGCGCCACCTTGCCCAGGGACCGTATGTCCAGCGCGCCCCCAAGTCGCTCCATCACACCCTGCTCCAGTGCCATCCTGGAGCGACGAGACGTAAAACCGGATGAGGATCTGAGCTGCAAGAGCGCTCCTTCGCCTGAGGCCAGGCTCAGCGTCGCCTCATCGCAAGGCAGCCATACCGGAGACATCCCAGATGGGGCGGCCTACATCCAGCACCGCTCCACTGTCAAGTCTGTCGGTGCATACTCAGATGGCCAGGATCTGCAGCACTCCCTCTACAGACAGAAATCTCGCAAATACAGTGAGAGTCAGCTCACCTCCAAAACACCGCCTGCTTCTCCTCACAGGGTCAATGAGGTCAGAATGATTGACATGCTCCCAGGCCAGAACTCCCACATGGCCTCACAAGGTGTGGCAGTGGAAAGAGTATCACCTGTAAGAAGATCTTTCCGCAAGGACAGTAATGGGGCCGTGGAGGTGGCGACCAGGGTGAGAGGCAATGTAGCCTCCCCTGTTTTTGCCGACCTTCCGCCCAGTCACGGAGAGAGGCCGTTTCAAGGACACGTGGCTGCTGGAGATCCTCAGAGGTGAGACTTTGTGTTTTGAGACAACACAAAATGTGTTGCTCACGTGTATATTCTTTGGTTTTTTTGTTATATTTAAACAATGGCACGGTAATACCTCCCTTTCCATTTCTTCTGATGTTGTTGTTTGTTAAAATAGTGCATGAATAATCGAGCTGATGGGGAAATTAACAAAATAGTCATGTTGTGTAATTGAGAAAAGGGCAAGTGTTCCTCTGGGCAAAGCCCAAATTTACATATATACACCACCATGCCTTGAATATCAAAGTTCATCACAGTTTTGCCCTCAGGAACAGAGAAAGGCGATATAATTTGCAGATTCCCCCTTTAGCATTGTTTAGTTCTACTTTGATTCGCAGTTGAACATTATGTGTATGCAATTATGAAATGATCTCTTAATTAAAGTGAGTCATGTGATCTTTGTTTTGCAGTGAAAGAATAAAGGCAATGGAGCAGCAGATAGCTAGTCTTACTGGACTCGTTCAAAACGCTCTTATGAAAGGGCCAAATACAAGTGCCAAGGAGACTTCCAGGTGGATGTTCACAAAAAAAAACATTTAATAAGTTTTAAAATAGTATGGATCTAGTATATATCGGTATAATGTGAAGGTAAAAACAGCATAATGAAACTAATGCTAAATGTTTTGTCTTTCTCTCTAGTGAAAAACCAGTGAAGATTGCTTCTCCGGCACAGAATGGTGGTCAGTAAACATTCAATTATTTATTAAAATTTTTTGTGTGTCAATCTTAGATCTGAATTGAATCTTAATTTAGCCGTATCTGTGTTGTTACCAGAACAAAAATGTCAAAAATCTTTGTTTTTGTGCAGGCGTCTGTACTATAACATCATCTGAAGACTCAGTTGTGCAGGCAGATGGTATTCCAGCACAGGTTCAGCCTGCCGTCAGTGACCCTGCTATAAGCTCAATCCTCTCCACCTTCAGGAGAAACGTCTCTGACCTCAGACTGCAGCTCCATCAACTCAAACAGATGCAGGTACATGTAGCATTGAAATAGGGAAGAATCATGTGACACTGAAGACTTCAGCTTTGTCATCACAGGAATAAATTAAATGTAAAATGCATTAATATATGACACAGTTTATATTTTAATGATACTAAACAGTATTACTCTTTACTGTATTTTTTATCAAATGGATGCAGAATTTGTGAGCATTTTCTTTTTTCATTTTTTAAATTGTTTTAATGGTAGTACGTCATATACATTTTAATGGTAGTATATAAACACAAACACATAACATATATTACAGGTGTGCATCTGAACACAGAACAATGACACTGACATGTTTTAAGATATGTCGGAGAAAGATATTTTCATTTTGAGACAGCTCAAACATGCTAGAAATGTGATGTAGTGTTATAATATAGACATGAGGTGTAATACGCAGTTGGTCAGAAAACAAGTATGCTGATAGAGCTTTGCCTTGTAAATACAGCTGCAAAACCAGGATACCATGAGGCAGATGATGCGACTGGCAGAGCAGGAGATCTCAGAGAGGCTTTCAGAAACTGCGCTGCACCTCGAGGACCCTGTTCATAGACAACGAGTCCAGGTGGAAGAAGAAAGACACAGATATCTGGGCATGGAGGAGACGGTTCTCGTGCAGCTCGGGTAAGACAATAAGGCAACACAATTTGTATGTGACTACTGATCTTGTTAAGACCTTGACATTAATTACCCATGAAGAATTCATTATGGACTGGTCATCTGTAGAATATGAGAGACAGCTGTAGAAAAACAGAACAAATGCTGCGATCTAGGGGTGAAAATCAGCACACTGATTAGCTGCTGCTTTAGCGTGCCAGATTTGATGCTGATTAACTGCTCACGTCTAATCAAAGCTGAATTCTCCCAGATCCCCCCGTACTAATTAATTATAACACCATGTCTCCAGTCAATGCTGAATGCACACTTTAATATACAAAGATCAGTGTAGGTTTATTATAGATGCGGAGAGAGAGGGTGTTTACATTGTTAGAGCTAAATTGAGTATTATTATCAAATATATTTGCTAGTACTTTGATTGAGTAAAACTAGTCATACCTTTATTGGGTGGAGATGTGTGTGCGATTACATGAAACAACACAGTGAATAATCTACTGTCCCAACCTGTCTCAAAAGAAAAGGCTTGTGAAAGCTTCGATGTGTTTCCTGTCACGATGAATGTGTGCTGTCCTGAAGCTAAAAAGCTGATTGTTTCAGAAATAAATCTGTGTTTAGTCACAATTTACGTGAAAGCAGTGTTGTTATTACTGCACACATACGTGTGTATATAAAAAAAAAGAAATTTACATCTATATTTACATATTTTATATTATAAATAAACATATTTAATATTTAAACATAACATATTTTTCTGAAATATATGCACGCATGTGTGCATGTGTATTTATATTTACATAATAAATAAACAAAGCACACATACTTATATTATGTAAACGAAAATGTTTATTTTAGATGCGATTAAACGCTTGGCCGCAGTAGTTTATTCAGTTAACTTAAACTAAAAAGCTATAAATATCACTAGAAAACTCTATTTAAAAAAAAACATGTTTACAGAAAAAAACTGAAATAAAAATGTAAACCTAAAAAACATGAATGAAAATTAAGAATGTTGCTTTAGCACCAAACTGAAATTAAATACATGACTGAAACTGAATAAAATACATTTAAAATTAAATAGAAATATTTAAATAAATGTAATAATGACAGATGCTCAATAAAATTACCAACACTTACTAAAATAAAAGGTAAAATTATAAAAATAAAAGCTTATACTATACTAGTAACTAAATAATAGGCCTACTTAAATTAAACTGCATTCAATTTGCAAAGCATTTTATTCCAGTGACCAACAGATATCTCTTGGTAGAAATAATATCAACCAAGAAATGTTGTTACTGCCTTATGTTAGACTGTGCTATGGTGAGAAAGATAACAAAAAGCAGGACTTGACATTGCGCATGGGAAAACCCTTAAGACACCCCTCAGGCAAATTACACAAAACACAAACCATTTCCCACAGGGATGATGTTAAACTATGATGTCAGAGCATGTGTACTGGCTTGCAGATTCCTGCATGGCTGGCCCTGCTTAAGGCTTTTATTCAGGTATAACTCTCGGTGACCAGCTTCAACAATTTACAGTTTGTATAATTTTAAGACGAACAAAGTCAGAAAATCTGAGAAAGACATAGGTTATAATGATCCTCTGAAAGTATTTGGTTAAGGGCATACTTCTTTTGCCAAATTTGCTCCCACAGCCAGACTTCTCTCTATGTGAACTGTCAGTCAGCAAACAAGACTAAATCACGTTAAACAGGTTTCAGCCTTTAGTCGTCAAGATTCACAGTCAAGACTTGCTTATTGCATAGCATTAAGTGTCGCTAAAAAAATATTTTTTATAGCATTAAAGTGACAGTTTTGCTAATAAACACATCCTTGTAACAATGTCACAGAGAGCTGGAAAACTATGTGGAGATGCTCAAGAAAGAATCCACCTGTGCCATGAGCAATCGACCAGTCACTCTGAAGGATGTGGAGGAAGGGGCGGTCAACTTAAGGAAAGTAGGAGAAGCTTTGGCCACACTCAAAGGTATATAAGGCATAGTGGAAAAATTTCCACTAGCGTTTAAAGGTTTAGGGTTAGTGGATGCCTTAAATTTATTTAAGTGACACTGAAGACACTCTACAGTGTTATAAAAAATATATCTTTTTGAACTTTTGAATCTATCTTTATTTTCCAAAGATTTCGACTTGTTTTTGTTTTTTTTCTGAAAACAAGACAATATTTTTTTCTGGTTTAGAAACCCCTTATTGATTTAAGAATTCTTAGATATTTTGGCTGGAAACAAGAAAAAACATCTAGGCTAGATAAGCATTTTTGCAGTAAAGACATTAAGCAGCGGAGCCATTTTAATTTTTGATTAAAAGGAGAAAATAATTCTTGTGCACCATATCAGCATATTAGAATTATTACTGAAGGATCGTGTGACACTGAAGACTGGAATAATAGTTTCACAATATAGAATAGAATTTTTTTTTTTTTTTTTTTTTTTTTTTTTATAAAATAAGTGCAGGTTTAAAAAAATTTTGTTTTCTAGAAATGTAAAAAAACTAAAAATAAAAAAGACATGACAGTGTAGATCTTTCTCTTGTATAATAATCAATTGCGTCTTTTCAGGAGAGTTCCCAGCACTACAGATGAAAATGCGTGGCGTGTTGAGGGTGGAGGTGGAGGCGGTACGCTTCCTCAAGGAGGAGCCTCACAAAATGGACATCATGCTAAAAAGAGTCAAAGCTCTGACTGACACTCTCAGTGGACTGAGAAGGTAAAACTCATTTACCATCTGTAACAATACGTTCCTGTAGAGCTTTGGCATGTTCATTGTTAGGGTTTCTGTTTGTTGTAGATATGCCACTGAAAGCCACAACCGTACTTTTGACCCAGTTCAAGTGAAGGCGTTACCAGCTGATTCAGTGTCCTATGTGGAAGAGTACAGATCTCCAAAACCTGTTTGTGAGTCCCCTACCCCACAACCAAGATCACCTGCCAAAGTCAGCTGCTCAGAGCCTGTGCCATCTTCTCCAGTCACTGTGCACCGTATTCAGGCGGCTCCCATCAGCACCCACCACCCCAGTGCCCCGCTCACACCCACCCATGGCAGGGACTCCCCCACTGTGGCCAAGGTCAGTCCCAGGAGCAGGGAAAACAGCCCTGCCCTGCAAAAGAGAGCAGCTCCACAGGGCCAGGAAGCCACCAGCATGACTGGATCCTCCTCACCAGAGGAGATCTCTGTCAACACAAGCAGGCCCATGCCTGAAGAGGTGTGGTTCAACTGTGACTTTCACCTTTGATTGATTAAGATGCATGGATTATCTGCACATTCTTAATAATAAATGTTCTTTATTGGCATCGGTGCTTCTGTGAAAAACCTTTAACATCCATGCAAACTTTCCATTACACAAAAGGTTCTTTATTGTGGAAAACAGATCAAATTTTTCTTCCTTTTTTAAGAACTGTTCACTCAAAAGTTCTTTGGGAAATCAAAAATGGTTTTCTATGGCATCACTGCAAAAATACCCTTTTTGCAATTTTTATTTTTAAGAGTTCAAGGAACTACCTCTGAATATACTATATTAACATAGTAATATTTACCTGACAAACTAGGTAAAACCATTTTCTCTCAAATATACTTAAATTAGCAAAAGTAATTTTTTTTCTCACACACAGCTCACTTTTAAGCAATGTAGCTTCCTGTTGGTTAGCATCAAGTGACTATCCTAAAACTTTTTTGCACTCACATGAAACTCCCTGTTTGTGCAGATTCCTACTGAAATGACTCTGTTTTGCCCACAAAATTTAGCAGAACAATGGTAAATGTGACCCAGTAATTGTTTCCAGCTAACTAACTTTGGGTTCTTCACAGGTTTCAAAACGGGCAGTAGAGGAGGACAAGGTTCACTCTACTGGAATAGGAGCGGAAAAGGAAATGGAAAGGATCCTTCAGCAGACTCAGGCCAGCCTTATGAATGCCATCCCTGACCTGGAAGTGCACAAACAGGTGGACAGTGCCTCCTCCCAATCTCCCAGCATCTTGCCAGATGAGATGGACTCTCCACTTCCTGTGTCTCCATTTCCTGGTATGCCTGTCTACTCATATCAACCTGCATGTAAACAATTCATTCAGACTGTAGGACAACTATAACACTGAACTGGGATCTGGGTAAATAACATTTATCAGTGTCCATGATAAAAAGCTCATGTTATAACATTTGAGAGCCATTATTATAAGCATTGTTTTTATTGTTATTCTATATAATAAATTTATATTATTATTAAATACTGAGTTTTTTTAATTAAAAAAACAGAATTATATTAATGCTACAGTAATATATATCATTTATTGGCTTAATTAATTTTTATAATGTAAAATTATTGTATAGTCACACTAAATGTGTACCAAAAAAAACCTAAGTTAGGTTAAAAAAAAGGGGGGGGGGGGATTACAGTTGGATCTAACCTCTGGAGGGTTTATTATCGAGGCACTCTTTATCTAACTTCAAACAGAAGCCGCACCACAGGATGGACCCAAAGCAGATAAACCAGTCCAGACCAGTTTGGAGAGGCCACAGAAGCCGACCATAGAGAAGCCCCACAGGGCCAGTGTTGACAGAGTACAACCCAACCCTGAAACGGCCAGCAAATCGCCTCCCCCTCCCCCTCCACGCAGATTCTACCCCTCTGGAAGTGGACTCACCACTGGACGCTCAGGAGAGGTGATCTACACCACCCGGAAAGAGTCCACGAGCGCACAGGTGCTTGAGTCATGCTTTTTCAGCTTCCTCTAATTAAGATCAAACACTATTGTTCATGTGACTCAGGCCTGGCTGAGCCGCATTCCCAGACAACATGACAGTTGCCCTTAATATTATTTGAAAACAACACATCTTTTGTACAGTGTCCCTACTACATCTAGAAATGTCATTGTGCTATATTTTTCCTGGGTGTGTTGTGTGCTTCATATTGTGTCCTTGTGTTTGTGAATAATAATGTCGGGAAGTCACGGCAGAGATTTCAGCTGCTTTTGTTGATTTGAAAGACATAATGGAGGGTGAGGGTTGGTCACACTTGGCTGATTGTTTTGGCTTTAGGAGGGTGAAGAGGAGGCCCCGAAGCCCAAACCCTTGCGTGTGCCCCCAGAGGTCAAGCCCAAGCCCCGCACCCCTCCTCCTGTCAACACCTCCACCTTTCAAGATGAAGAGGACGAAGGAGATAAGATCATGGCGGAGCTACAGGTGAGCAAACCACAGTCGTTCTCACAGGAGACGCTCACACAAAGACACGAACGCACACTTATTCTTTTACAAACACACAGGAAGAGGTGTTAAGGGACAAATATTGAGCCCATACAAACTTCAAACGGCCACACCAGTGTCAACATTTACACAAAAGCATCAAAATGAGGGCACTGTGGCTCTCTCAGACGTTTGGCTTGTGCTGCCCTCTATTGATGAGAATGGGTGGGATTTACTTTAAATCTGTGTCATCATAAATTCAGTTTTATTTTTATTAAGATATTTTATTAGAAATAAGTAATAACTCAGTCCTTATATTAGCTAACAAAATAGTTAAATTTATTTCTGGTCCTTTTTAGAAATAATAAAAAATAAAATGAAGTATATGTATTAGCATTGATATTATTATTCAAATTAATAATAAAAAAAATTATTATAGAAAGAGTAAAGTTATTAGAAAAGAAACAGCATCTTATATTTATAGGTGCTACTTGTATTTAATGCAGTGACTTTATTTATTTATTTATTGGTGTGTGTGTGTATGTATATATATATATATATATATATATATATATATTAATTACCTTTAATTTAAGTACCTTGTCTGGATCAAGGTTCAGATGTGTTTGACATCTTACAATTGCACAACCACAGGCCAGAAAGCTCACACATACATAACCACAGCACCTAATGCCCATACCTTACCCATCCTCAGGTGTTTCAGAAGTGCACAAAAAAAGAATTACAGCCCAGATATATTGTTGATCTCACAACCCGTGAGCCCACAGACAGTGAGATGGAGCCAGGGCTTTCCCTATCTTACCACACAAAGGTAACAGACGTGATGTGTGCTAACTCCCCATCGCAGTTTAACAACAGTGCTCACAAGAGCAGTCAAGTCCCTTAACCTCCCGCTCTACTGACACTAATACGCAACACCCATACTGATGTACTGACATACTGATGCACGTCAACGCCTGACCGTAGCCCCTCATCAAGAGAGGGCGTAATGCGTTTGAATGTGTCTAACACTGGTCTGTCACTCACACTCTCCTGCTGAATGCTAATAGATACAGCTGTAGAAGATGGGGTGGGTCGGAGTGACTGGAGCGTTGGAAAGGCCATTCAGTGATCTGACTTCTGACCTTTTCCTTTTTTAGCATTCAGAGTTGGCTTTGAAAAAGCACCAGAATGTCCACCATAAATAGATATAAAGATATAATATTACTGTTTTGTAAATATAACTAAAATATGCATGTAGATACCAAATATTACATATTTATTTATGTTTTATAAAAATTAAATATGTGTAATATTTATAATATTTAAATTATATTTTTTAAAGTTAAATATATTATCTAAAAATATGTGATGGTTTGGGCTCTATAAACATATAAGGGATATATAACATTGTCATCTCTATGCATTTTAATGTGTAATGTATGTATGTTTAACTTTAATGCTAGTTATGTTTTTAGTCCTACAGAGCAACAGTGTCAAGGTTTTCAAAACAGGAATAATGTTTTTAATATTTATATTCTGGGGTGTTAATGTCTGTACAAAGACTAGATACAAATCACTTTCTCCTTTAAAATATTTTGTTTTTAAAAACATTTACAAAAAATATGCATGCGTTTTTCAGCAACCTCTATTACCATCAAAAATCTTTGCATGGAAAATGCTATGCATACAATTTCACTGCTCTCTCACCATAAATACATTATTTTAAAGCAATGCTTGACAACATATAGCAGTCTTTAGTAAACTATGTAAGCTAAACTATACTCTAGATGGCGCCATTGGTAATGTTTCCCTCTGCATTGTACTGACTAGTTGGTTATTAATTTGAGAATGTAAATAAAGGTCTCTGTGCTAATAAACTGTTCTAGCAGACCACATCTCACCTATCTGAGGAAGGAGCACTATCTGAAAGTAGGGAAGATAGTGCAACACCTGGTTCACCTGGGGTAAATATAATTAGTTTTACTGTTTCCACTGTTTTATGTGTGATTTAAGAGCATGTACAGTATACACATTGTATTTACTTTGTTTTTTGAAGTCCAAAGAATTCTTGATTTCTTTGTCAGGTCATGTATTATATCACTGGAACGTCAAAAACATCAAGGCAGAGCACCTCCCAAGAACCCAAGGAAGCAACTTTTTCTCCTTCAAAGGTTGCACCTGAGAATGCTTCTGACCTTTCCCAGCAGCAAAAATTGTTAAAATCAAATGACTTATCTCTAATTTCACTTCAGCCAAGGCAATCAGTCAAGGAGGCCCAAAGCAGGCTAAATAATATTCAAAAGGTGCCATCTGTCCCGTTTAACTCTTTAAAGAACAGCACTGAAGCTGAAAAAGGGCTATCACTCATTAATCCCAAAGAGCCCAAGACTGAATCAGTGCTGAAGTCCTTAAAGCAGGTGATTCCAACACCTTCTGAGAAAGTTTCACCTGTTGAGGAGAAGTTAGAGCAGCAGAGACTGTACACATCCTCTGAGAAAGTTGTGCCTGTTCTGGATAAGTCAATAACGCATGGACATCGCACAACCACTGTTCAAGTTACACTTGTTAGCAAGATTCCACAAAGCGCTGAACTTCAAGTTCACTCACCAGTCCATCAGCCCAACACTGATGCCTTATTTTCAAAACAGAATGACCATAACAATGTGCAGGATGTAACTAAGAGATCATCTGAGGATCAGCCCAGATACAGTGAGGAGGCCAGTCTAAGTCCAGACCTCCCAGGAGAAGAAGGTCCTCCTCCACCAAATAACATTGCCTTCAGGATCACTAAAACCAAGGTACAGGCTCTATCAACTGGAGAGTACCAACAGCTGGTAAACAGTAAAGGCACAGATGTCCAAACTGTTAAAGTGGGCTCAGAACCAACCCTGTCTGCCTCCGAAGACTCTGGAGTTGACAGGAAGCCGGTTATTATCATTTTTGACGAGCCTATGGATATCTGCCAGGCCTACAAACGGTTGTCCACCATCTTTGAGTGTGAAGAAGAGCTGGAGAGGGTGCTATCTGAAGAGAGGATAGATGAAGAGAGCGAGGAGGAAGTGGAAGCCAACTCAATGAAGCAGGTCAGTCAGATAACACCTAGAGATAATCTAGATCAGTGTAGAAGTGAGAACAGGGTAAACAACCAGAGAAGTAGTAGCGTTCCAGTGCCTCTACAACAGCAGAGTTCCTTTGAGAGTCCTGCTCTTACTGTTGAGGAAGGAGACAAGACAGAATCTTCTAAAGACGCGAAAAAGAAATTCAAGTTTAAGTTCCCCAAGAAGCAGCTTGTAGCTATTGGCCAGGCTCTTCGTACGGGGACAAAAGCTGGCAAAAAGACACTGCAGGTAGTTGTCTACGAGGATGAAGAGGAACCAGACGGAACCGTGACGGAGCTCAAAGAAGCTAAAAGGTTTGAGATCAAGTCCCACGCAGACTCTGGTTCTACCACCCCTAGGTCTTTATCGCAAAACCAGACCACCACATCACAGAGCACCAAAGACAGAACCGAGGAACTCCGTAAGACTACTTATCAAACATTAGACAGCCTTGAGCAGACCATTAAGCAGTTAGAAAGCACCATAAGTGATATTGGGCCTACACTGGTTTCTGAAGTCTCCCGCAAAGAGGAATCGAAAGCGAAGAGAACAGCCAGTGATGCAGAACCAGAGGAGGGCAGTCCCACAAAAAAGCCAGCACCTCTGAAACCCAAATCCCACAAGTCATCTCTGCAAAAGAGATCCAAAACACAGTCTCGATCCTCTTCAAGCACGTCCAGTTCCTCCAGCAGTAAACAGGTCTTTCTCAACTCCTTTGCACTCTTCTGCCGGTGGCTTGGGTTTGCTTTAAAGCCTGACTTTCTAACCAATGACTATAATCAACTTTGAATGTGTTTCTTAGGTGTCTTCGGGTGAACGCACTTGGGAAATCTCTGTGATTTCAGTGGACATGATTATGGACTTGGTGTTCTTCTCTTTTAAACCACTATGTCTACTTTCACTATATAGACTTTCTGTGAGGATGAATCCACAAACTTTTTCTCTTTTCTGAGCGTCTCGCTCCAAACTATTTTGGGATAAATAAAGTGCATGTACTGTGGTTGGGAAATTGATGGTACACTTGAGCATGCTGCCTGTATCTTTATCTCCCCAATCATGTCTACAAATGAGAAAGCTTTGTCTTCGTTCTGTCTTGTACTTGTCAATCGCCCTAATCCATCGCTGACATTGTTTCCTTATTGATCTTTTCAGAACTCTGGTGACTCTCCAGCTTCGAGTCGGATTTCTTCACCCAAGTCTCACCAGCAGGCAGCAGGGAGTGTGGAAAAACCCGGAAAACCTCAAAAGCTCCAGGACTCCCAGAGGCAATTCCGTCAGGTAGTTTTACTGTAGGGCAGTGTAAGACATGAAGACAGATGGGTAATGTAGTTTTATTGTGGACACACGGGGATCTCTTGTACAATTCATCACAACCAACTCCTTGTGCATGTTTATCATTTACACATAGACACTTTCAAGATATGCTTCTAATTTTATACCAATCCTTGCACTCCCTGGAAATCCAACTTGCAACCTTGCTGTTGTTAGTTCAATACTCTGCACCACTATTGCTAACCAACAAGTCAATCGTAAGAGCTGGAACTACTCTGTTGTTTGGGGAGCGCTGGTTTATATTTCCCCTTTCTTTGGATTATGAAGATATTTTGAAGAACCTGGCCCCCAAATTCCTCCTTTTATTCCTTCTTTTCTCTCTTTACTGCTTAACGTGTGAAACAGACTGTGAGAGGAAAGAAACAAAATTATGCCTTTTGTTACAAGAGTAATATTTTTGTTGGTGTTGTACTGTAGAATATTTTTATGGAATATAGAGCTCTATATTTTCTCGTACGTGTTATCATCCTACTTGACTTTCCGTGTCTTCCGGCATCTTTGTTCGCAGGCTAACGGGAGTGCTATGAAAGCCGGTGGGAATAGTAAACATGCTTTCCTTGCTTTGCCTGCTTCTAAGATCCCAGCTTTTATACCTAGCTCATGGAAGCGTAGCTCAACCCGTGCTGCTCGTTCTAGGCTTACTAACCAAACCTCTTCCTCTTCTTCTAAGTCCTCTATCCCATGTCTCAGCCTGAGCTGGCCCAGCAGTAGACCCGTCTCACCCTCTCAGCGGCCGGGAGGTCAAAACCTAACCCTTCCTCCACAGACTCAAAATGGCCAGTCATGTTCCTATTCCTGCTCATCCTCATCCTCCTCTAGTTCATACTCTTCCTCTTCCTCTGTCTCTCCGACCTCTACTTCATCCTCCTCGTCCCCTTCCTCTCCATCCCTTCTGTCTCCACCTGCCATGTGCCGGGGAGGTCGAGCTGTACACATGCCCAGCTTCAGCAGCCGCCAAGCCGCTATCACACCAGCATCCTTTACCGGGAACATGGCATGAGCTGTCCGTTTTTTCTCTTGCACTCGTTCTGGTGGTATTTAAGGTGTAACGCAAACACTGGTTTAGTTGCTGTGTATTTGGGGTGGTGTTATTGTCTTTGTGCACTTCCAATGAAACCCATAAGTGGTTCAGAATCTAGAACCTCATATTATGGATTTCGTTTTGGTATATGTGAGGAATTCAATTTGACAGTGTTGGCTTTTTATTTTATAGAAGTGCATTTGTTTACTTACATGAAGTGCATGTAAAGGAAATGAGATGAATATATGATAGTTCTGAGTGTTTCGTTTTTAGATTAGCATTATATGGTGGGCTCCAAAAGTCTAGTGATAAAGACAAAACCTTTGTAAAATCTTTTTGGTTTTGTTATTCTTCTGGCTCATTAGAAGCAAATGACTGGGTCAACAAAGCACATTTGTTACTCTGTACACATTATCAATGTCCATGCTTCTTTTGAAGAATAAGGTGCTCTATGGATCATCTCAAATCATGCTGGAGAACATGATTATTAGGTTTTACACACACTTTAATCATTATGATTTTATGTAGAACATGGTGTATTAAATACTTTTAAAAATGCTGTTTCATCAGATATTTCAGACTTTTGGAGCCCTGTCAGAAATGGTTTAACAGGTTTGGGGTGACTGATTTGAAAGTTTGAAAGACATTTGACCAAATTTAATCTGAATTGTTGTTGTTTTTTTGCCTCCAGTGCATTGCCAGTTTTAACAATATGCAGTTTGTAGTGTTTTGCCATAAAACCAAAGTTTTTCATTTAAAGGAAAGGTGTATATACTGTAGCGTGAGTGGATGATGTGCAACCATCATAGTGGTTCTGTAGCCTATAGCCTATAGCTCTTGTACTCCTTCAAATAGCTCATGTCAAATGCCAAACAATATAGTGATTTACATGCTAAATTGCTAAATATTATTCTCAAAAATATTGGATATGAAAATAATGTTTTAAATTGCCACATTTAACTCCTATGCATGCTTTACAGATATTTAACCATGGATACTGCAAAGGAAAATGCTGTAAATATTACCTCTGATTTTGTAACACTGTATAAATTGTACAAAAACTGTTTGGAAGAAAATGCTTGCCAGAGATGTTTATCGAATAAAGGGCTTCTAGTGTATTGTCATTTTTTAATTTTTTTCATGTTTTTATTTAAATGCTGTGTATGTGAATGTGTGAAATGTCTGACAAATGCATTTTTTAAAAACAATTACGTTGAACAGGATTTAAAGCGAATGTTAACACATCACACCTGTCTCTCTAGCAAACATAAATCAGAACACAAAAGAGATATTTTGAGAAATGTTTGTAACCAAGCTGCTTTGGGTCACCATTGACTTCAATAGTGGGGGGGGGGGGGGAAATACTATGGAAGTCCGTGGTGACCCAAAACAGCCTGGTTACAAACCTTTTTTCAAAACATCTTCCTTTGTGTTCAGCAGAATTAAGAAATGTATGCAGATTTGAAACTACTCAAGGGTGAGTAAATGATGACAGAATTTTCATGTGAACCTGTTTCAAGGCCTGTTGACATCACTTCCCGTTTGTATCACTTCAGTATTCAACTGCAGAGGGCAGCACTCACTTGCAGGATTTTTCATTGAAAACAAACATGCTGTAATAACCTTATAAGCTCAACGCGACTAATAGTTTAATATTTATTAATTATTGATTTCGTATTTGTTGTAATCTTGCTTCGTATCTGGACTTAGTAGCAGAAACAAATATTGACTCAGTAAAAAAACAGGTTACTGACCCATAAAAAAATAAAAAATACAATACTGACAATGTTTTTTACCCCTTTTATTAATATGCCTCACTATGATATACTTTGGACGTGATGCTGCCAGAGTAGCCCATTACTGTTCCAGACCTTTAAGTAACAATTTAAGAAAGGCTATATTGAGATATCAGATAAACTAAAGTGGGGATCTTAAACAAACGTCTTTAAAAATGGGTTTCAAAAGCCATTTTAGAACTGTGCCTATGCCCCTTAGCAGTCATTTCATCATATGAGACATGAAAGCAATTAATACCTGATTGATGTAGGAGTCATATCTATTATGTGGACAGCAAAACTCCTCTGAGACAAATGATTGGCACATCTATTAATTTGGACTTCTCCTCCGCGCTTAGATATGCATTACTTCTAACGCCAAGTTCAATTCAGTCTTAAAGAATTAATTTAGCGTACCTGTTCAGACACATGGTGCACTTGATCATCAGCTTAAAATATCAGTTTTATTGTTGCCATTCACATACTAAGCACTCTGGTATTCACTCAAGGCCTTTTTAAATAAAGAAAAATAATCATTTATATAAATTTGTTTTAAGATTTTATCCATCTTTCCAAATATACAATCCAATAGTTAGAGATAATAACACTGTCTGGACAATAGAACGCTGCTTTTTTCTCCATTCCAGGTCCTCAAATTTGTAATTAGCCAGCTTTAATGAAAGATAATTAGTTCATATGCAAATTTTAGAATGACTGAATCCCTAAGCTTTGCGCCATCTAATTAGCATGTAATTTGTATATTATAATACATTTACCATTAAGAAGTGAGGAGTCCAAATGCTACAATGCTACAGAGAGGAGGAGAACAAGAGTAATTAAAGCGTGAGTCCTTTTAGCATTTAAGATTAATTATTGTGTCTCCTGATGTTTTATGGTACAAGAGCATCAACATCATAAATCTTTGAGGACATTAACAAACCAACAAGGAACTTGTGTAAGTTAATCAAAGATCTGGTCACTAATTTGCATTTTTAATTCATCGCAATTAACGAGTGTCAATTGGATAGGAAATTAAGAAGGCTGCGATAGCTACTGCTGTTTCTTTGTAGTCCTATTTATCGTAGCTTTAAAAAAGGACAAGCACTGCTGCTAGAGCTTATTTACTGTAACCAAATATTAAAAACACATTTTGTAGCCATATAGAAATTAATGTATGGAATAAAAAAAAGATGGGCATAACTATATTTTCAAGGTTTTTGTTGCTTCAATAGATTTAAATAGTATTAAATATGTATTATTGTACTCTAAAACAAAAGGAATGTCAAGACACTCTTAGCGTAGATGATGTATCGATCAATAGTGGGTGATCTCAAGCTCTGAGCGAAGCACCTATTGTTTCCCCTGTTGCATTTCTGGCACATGACCTTGGCTGGGTAAGTTTTAATTTATCCCATTTTAGAGGGCATTACTGGCAGCTCCACTCCACAACCCAGCTCAGGAGCCATGGGATCACCCCAGGCGAACTGTCTGACAGCACACAATTGCCTTCCACCGGTAAGTACTCTAACACTTCATTAGCATTTAATTGAATTTTGTCTATCAGGAATAATGCTTTTAAGAGACGAATGCATCAATGAGAACAGTGTGTACTCCCAAAAGCATCGGTGAGACGACAAGATTGGGAGTCATTGTGTAAATACGTTTTGCGACCTGACGAAAGTGGTTGCATTTTTGTTTTTGTAAAACCATTTTAGCGCACAAAAGCTCCGTCGTTCAGTAAACCGTCATGTCTTCTGAACCTGACATTTATAAATACTACTCAATGTCTCCAACAGATCGAACAAATATACTGACAGAGTCGTTCTTTAAAACACAATCAAATTCAGATTTTATTGCAAAACCATAAAAGGGGCAAACATTTAAATCACAGTAAAAACATAGCTTTGCCTTCATTTAAAACAACCATTACAAATAACAGTAATTTATTTCGATTCACTGTTGCTTTGTTTACAAAACTGGTAACAAATTATTTATTAAATCAAGTAATAAAATACAAACATTGAAATATAACTTGACTGTACACTAAAATTTTATAAGTAACCTTTAGCGTTGATCCTGAACAGGGCATCAGCAGACATATAAAATTCATGTCCTTACAAGGACATCATGTAAATTTATATGTGAGATTGTTAAGGAGAATAATAAACCATAAATACATAAATCAATAAATAAATTAACATGTATTATTAATAAAAAGTTGATATAATCCAGAGTTTAACAAAGCTTAATTAATTACATGAAATAATTCTTGCTTCCTTCAGATGTTGATTCGGAAATCATTTGAAAGCTATTATATCATGTGTCTGTTAAATCTTGCATGCATTTTGAAAGGATATGATTCATAATCCAAGGTTTGAGTCAACACCCCCGTCAATATGAGCTCAGCAGTGTAAACATCTGAAAAGAAGACATCAAAAAAATCATTAGATTGTCCTTGACTGATTGAAGGTACTACTACTACTACGGTGGTTTTATATTATACAGAGAGAAATGTAAATGTTGAGATGAAACTGGGCCTGAAGGATATGCCCTCTTACCAATGTTCTTCAGGAAGTACTCTCGACACAGATGGGAGTCATTTTCACAGGTTATTAAAATAATCTCTGGTAAATTCTAAAAACAAACATGAATGAGTGTCAGTTATTACGCAAACAAACACCTACAGAATAAACTTATGTATAATCATTGTTAAAATGTTTATTATAACTTAAAATTAAGACAATTCTTTAAAAGGGAGGGTATACAATTTTTCAAAAATGCCTTCGGATTCGGGCCCTTTTGCAAAACAAACTTGTAGCCAATCAGCAGTAATGGGCGTGTCTATTCGTGACGTGGAGGAGACAGTGTTCAATGAAGAGCCGAGCAGAGTGACCGAAAGATGAAGAGCTAAAGAGATCAATGTCTGCGGAACAATAAGGAGTTGAAGGCCTGCAATCAGACGGCGACGTTGTTTTGGTTCTTGTTGATAGGTGAGTCACACTGGACGTGATAAAGCGACCGTTGAAAATCATTTTAAATTCATGTAAGCGCGTCATAAATAGAAAGCGGTAACAGTTTTCTGTCTGCCGCTCGTGTCCCATGCAAGTTAGCATCACTGATTATAATGACTTCTATAGTATTTTGTTGCCCCACTCGCGTCCCGTGTAGACGGTGTAACATTGGTACAGCTTTGTTTCACAGAACTCGTTGACTGGGTTGCTAAAGCTTCGAATGTGTGGGGCGGAGCTATCAAAGGGGCAAGACCCTATTGGGGTAGGGGCATAATTGTTTTGGTGATTTCAAATACCAAGATTGGCTTCCCTGCCTTTAAATGAATTTCAAATAATGATTTGGTGCACAATAAACATTTATTATTATTATCCATGTTGTTAAAAGCAGTAGTGCCATTAATACTTTTATGGAAAGTGGTACTTTTTGATGCATATGTACTTAAAATAAAACTCTTCTAATATTGCAAATGTAACGTGTCCTTGTCAAATAAAATAATTACAATTAATTTTGTTACTGTAATATACTGTAATATCTATGTAACTATGTATTTGTTGTCAATTAATAAATATTAATGGCTTTAACTGTCACTTTTGATCAACTTACTGCATCCTTGCTGAAAAGGAGAGATTTACAAAATATTTTACTGCCTCCAACATTTGACCAACAGTTCTGTATTATATTACTAAGCCTAAAGTGTAATGTCTCCTTGTTTATCTACTAGAATGAACTCCCTTCAAATGGTACTTTGAATTCACATTGTGTCTCAAAGCAGCAGCAATCAGCAAACAAGACAAAAAGAGCACAACATACAAAGAACAGCTGAGTTGGTGGTAAATAGGTGTTCATTAAGTGAGCGAGTCGAGTGTGTCTCAGCATCCTCATCAATACAACAGCCCCACACTCCTCTGTATTGGGGATCTGATTAGGGTACCTTGTTTTGCTTGTGCTCCATGATCTTGCGGTAGGAGGGCTGCTTGGCCAGCACTTTCCCTCCAGCACTCTCCACTATAACTTTCATTGTGCTGAGGCTCGGACAGATTCCTGGAGTTATATAGAAATACTTTCCCTGTATAAGAAGAGAAAGACAACTTAACACACACTTCCTTTTGATATCCAATTAGGCCACATGTCAGTGCAGAGATACATAGATGTTTGGCCTATCCTCTGCAGAGTCACATAAACAAGTTTGTTTAAATGGAAGCGCACGCACTAAAGTGGGGAAGTGATAGAGCGTATGGACTCTTATACATCCCAAAGCACCTAACCTTGAAGAGCGGAGCCGCATGAGCTTTCTTCAGCGACTCCTCCAGACTGAAACAGAACAACACCTCTGCCTCTGCATCTCGCAGCATGTAGCTCTGCTCATCTGAGGAACAAATCAAGTTAGCGTTATGGATGGGCAACACAGACATATCTACTGATATAATGTTCTCTAAGAACATTACTTAATCACATGACCTTCTTTTGCACAAGATATTGCAGAAAGACAGTTTATGATCAATGACTTCAAAATGTATGTCTTCTTAAAGTTTAATATATATATTTAACATGTGAATAAACAAATTGTCATCTTTGGTTGAAATATACCTTTAAAATACAGCCACTTGTTCGAGTGTAACATTACTCAAAGCAGATCAGATACCTTATTTTTCTCCATTTGTTGTAAATTAGTCATAACATTCTAGATCAGAGTTTGGCAAATACACAAGATTTAAAATGTTGAATTTTTGAGTAAAAAAAATAAATAAATAAAAATGTAATCCAAGGAGAAATGCATGATTTACACCAATTTGTGCAGAATGGAAACAAGACAATAATTTCCAGCTCCTCTTACACTCTTGTGTTCTGGCAATGTCAATGTTTTCTTGCTCATTGGAAAATTGCTTAACTCTGACAATTAGTCAGATTTCAAACCAGTTTGGGATATTTGGGAATCCTTTCAATCCTGCCTGAAAAATCTGAAACAATCCTAAAATATTTCAGGGTGACAGGTTGGTCGTCTTGTGACAAGCGTGAGCTTGACATTGGTGTCAAAACATTGGCAGCACCGATGAAAATTTCCACTCCAGCACATTCCTAATACAGTAGGTATAGAAATGACTATCGGAGGTGGGAGGTGGGTTGAGACTGCTTGTCCATTTCTATGGAAACTGCTTGTGAACTCTAAAACCAACTATATTCCAATTCGTTTTTTCATTACACAACATTAATATTTAATTTTTAATCACAAAACATTTCTTGCTGGAATATGAAGCAAGGCTCCCCAGAGTGTCCACAAATCAGTAGTAATCGATTGAAAAATAAATTAGACTCCACACTGACTCACCCACAAATTTCTGACTTTTCCAGCTTTCCTCCAGCCATTCTGGAGTGACTATGTGCTTGACTACAGATACGGCAGTGAGGAACTTCACAGTTCTTGTCACTTTGTTAGCAACCAGATGAGTGCACTTCTGAGCGCTGTCAGCCACTTCCCCTCCAAGATCATACAATTTCTGCAGCCAAGGAGAGAGAAAGAGAGATGATAAAAGGATGCAGGGAAGAGCGAGCAGAACACCATGAGGGTTACTTACTGAAGCAATATATTTCTCAGTGCTCTTAGGAAATGAGCTCATGACCATTTTACAAACACGTTCATTTTCAGAGCTTTCAGCAGCCTTGAGACAGCTAGACACAAAGTGACTACAGACATTTTATTATTTCTTAAAACTAGGTCAGAGTCATACATTTTTCTTTACTGCTTACAAAAAGTGTGCATGTGTTTAGTAACCTTTATGTATTGCTGTGCCTGCAGAGGTTCGAAGCCTGTGAAAAGCACGTAAGGTGTAGACTCGGGTGGAAGCTTTTTCGTAGGTGTTGGCAACTCTTCTAACCTGTGAAACAAGAGAGAGCATTACTTATCCATCATTCATGTACGTAACACTATTTCAATCTTCTATTTTTATGGAAGATTAATTTATCAGTTTTATCCTCGGTTTAAGGCTTAAATAAGCAGGTAAAAGCTAGCATATGTTCATGAAGAAAATTTCATCATGACCTAAGCATGCGCATACAGATTTCTCTAACTGCATACAAGAGAAATCTCTGGAGAAAAACTGCATCTGGAAACAGCACAATCTGGATTTGACCATATAGTTTTAATAATCTTGAACTCACTTGGGCCTCTTGTTCGGCGGCTGCAAGCCGACATCCCCCTGTTTCTGTTTCAGCTGCAGACGTAAGCTCTGTGTGAGACGACAACAAAAAAGATGACTGTGAGTCTTAACACATACACTTCTGCCCAGACATGCTGTTACATGTGTATCCGCTGAGGACTTTGACTGCAAGGCTCAAGCATCACAAACGAGAGCAAGCAATCAAGAGTGTGTCCGTGTGAGAGCCCACTCACCGCCAACGCCTCCGGTGAGATCTTCACTGGAATACGCCAAGCACCTGACCGCAAAAATGAGAGCACGTTATGTTCTACCTTCTCAATAGCTTGGAAATCTAGCAGCTATAGCATGGCAATAACTCAAAATTACATTGCTGTTTGGAATAAAGCTTACTCAGAAGGTTGTGCACAAGATGAGGGTTGGGTGCCAGCGGTTCAGGCAAGTTGAACTGGGAGTATCGGCTGTGCTGGATTTGCCGGAGAGCGTCAAAGTTCCCGAGTAGGATGTCGCACAGCCATTGGGCATTCACACATGGGATCCTCCACTCCTTTGCCTTCTCGTATTTAAGCCCACTCGGTCTGATGCCATTGAAAGAGAAGGCATTGCATATACAAATAATAAGACTGAGCTTTTTTTTTTGAAAGATATGAAACAATTAATTTGATTTGTCGTTTTTAATATATTTGCTTAATTGTTAGAGTAAAAACTTTATTAACTGCCTTCTAAGAGAATTCAAAATAAACTGCATTGTTTAAAAAAAGTACTTATATTAACCACTGAAAGAAAAACAGAAAATAAAAAGTTTACTATACTTCTATAAATGGTAATAAACATCTAGATTTACTGCAGAAAGAGAAAGACAATAAATAAATAAAAATGAAAACAAAATTGTGGAAAACCTATTCTTACTCTTTACAGATGAGTACAGTGTTGCTACGACAAAGATAGCCTGTGTATCGAGCTCCTGTTAGATAGGCCATAAGCTTCAAATCATCACGATCACTGTCCACAAATCCAGTCACAGAAATGATCTGTTAAAACAAGAAGTAAACAATATCACATAATGACACTAAAGTTAATGTACAAGCAGTGTGCTCAAATATATATGAAAGTATGATATAATGGCACATGATTGGCACTAATTTTCAGAATTTGACTTTGTTTGTATTAATTCAATATCAAGAAGTATAGTTTATGCACTTTAGAGTAAACAGTTTTCTTATTTTGTTAATTTTATAATAGTGCTGTCGCGATGTCAGACTGTGCGATTACATTACAGCAAAAGTTGCGATTATATTAAATAAACAAATGCATTCGTGGACGTAATAAGACATTCATTCTTGCGTTCACACCAGACGCGAATGAACTGTTAAGTGCGAGTGACTTACATGTTAAGTCAATGCAAAGACGCAATAAAACATCTTGCAGTGCGATTCGCGCAAATTAAGCAGTGCGTTAAACAAGCCGCTTTTACTGTACGCATAAGCAGAGCGGAAGCAGCATTTGCTAATCGTGCTTTCATACTGGCAGCTTGTACTGCTGGAGGCTATAGACAAGCACCTTTCTGTTGTATTTTCCCGTTCTTCTCCGAACACTGTGTGCCATGTGCTTTGATTTATGTAATTTCTCTGCACCTGCTACGCGCTGTTGTGCCGTCCCTGTGTGAAAGCTCTCATCCATTAACATGGGCGCCGAAAAAAGTATGCGCTGCTTACGCCCTGCTGACGTGTGCAGTGTGAAACCGGCGTAAACTCAACATGTTCAAGCGTCCAACTACACGCGAATAGAGATATTTTTGCCCAAGTCGCGTCAGGTGTGAACGCACTTTTAGCAAAGAGGGATTTGAGGAAATGATTGGCACACTGGACAAGAGATACCAAAAGAAATATACTAAGTATATGTTACATCCTGCATTTGTTTTATTTATCTGTAATTTTTTATTTTATTTTAATGTTAATTTAATGTAATTTACTTCAGTAATATTAAGATGTTACTGTTATTTAATTTTGTACAATTTAGTTTTAATTTGTTGTTGCTAGATTGCACTGTATACTGTATCTC
>JAUCMU010000042.1:10875822-10899485 GCA_032275025.1 Enteromius treurensis
TAAAAGCTCAAAGGCAAATCGGTCTCTCTGGCGAGTTCCCATATGTAACGTCGAAGTGATTCGACTGAAAGGGTAAACATAATTATTAGAAACATCATGAAATCTTGCCTCGTGAGAAGTAACCATGTTTGTTCATTTGTTTTCAGCTAGAAGAGGATGAATAGATTTTCACAGCTTTAGATAATTTTCAATAACCTTGTCTAGATCAACTTTGAATAAAGAAAATAGAGGTTTTATATTTTCCGAACCCAGGCTCACCGCCTTCCATGGTTTCAGGAAGACACGGAACAGTGAGCAATATGAATTTAAAGAAGCAAATATAGAAATTATATGTAAAAGCCATTTATATGTGTCAAACTACCTGCTGCCAGATAGTGGCGCTTAGTCTATACTTGAAACTTGACCTATAGATGTCTTCAGATCATTACTTTTATCATATTACGTTTGGTGCAGATTGAACATTGTATGTTTGAGTTACATTAAAACATGACATATCCTTTTGTCAACAGGTGGTGCAATGATTATAACTGAATGTTGGTCTTTAGAGGTCTTCAGGCAAGGACTCTTTCCCAATATGTGAAGTTTGGTGCAAATAGGACATTGCATGTTTAAGTTAGGGTTAAACAAGTCATTTCCTGTTGCCAGCTGATGGCGCTATGATTATTATGGAATATTGGCCTCCAGATGTGTTCAGGCCAGGACTTTTTTCAAACGTGTGAAGTTTGGGGCAGATTGAACAATGGCTGAGATACGACGGCTTCTATTCCCATGGCAAATCTGTGATGCCACCACGGACACGCCCTTTAGTAAAAAATGTAAGATTTTCGCAATTTACCTTCACAAATGTCTTTTGATTAGATTGACCAAATAAAATGTTGATGTCATCACATCTCTAGGAGGAGTTTGTTACAGAGTAAAACATGTCACTTCCTGTTGTCAGCAGGTGGTGCTATGACTGTGATTAAATATGGACATGTTCCGGTCAGGAGTCTTATCAAACACTTGAAGCTTGGTGTAGATCGGACGTTGTGTGGCTGACCATAGACCCGCCCTTCTACGAAAACTCTAGATCTTTGCAATTAAGGATTACAAAGACCTTTAGTTTACACTTACCAAAGATGGTATTGATCTGAATATTTTTCTGGGAGGAGTTTGTTAAAGTATGACGCCTGAAAATGGCAAAAATGACACAAAATTGGCTGAGAATAATAAAAATAACCGACTTCCTGTTGGTTTTGATTCAAGAGGCTTTTTTGTAGATATTGGTGTGTTTAATGTATATACTGATTTTCATGCACGTACAAGAAGCACAGCTCGAGGCGCAAGCTTTTGAATTTGTATAGGTGGCGCTGTTGAGCCATTTTGCTGCACCCACTTCTGAAAACCATTTCACACGTAAATTTTCTTCAGTTCTGATGCGTGTGGAAAGTTTTGTGACTTTTCGAGTATGTTTAGGCCTTCAAAACCCGATTCATTTCAGACAAGAATAATAATAAACGGAGCAGTTCCAAGAAGGATTAATAATAAATAAATAAATGTCTGACTTATATTATAATTACATACATGAGCTTTTTGGGTAACACTTTATTTTAAGGTTGTTACACATTGCATTTACGTACTATTATAATAACTAGGGGTGTCAAAATGAATCGTTTCTACGATGCATTGCGCTGCAGACGAGAACGATTCGGAATCGGTTCAGTAATAGACCATAACCGGTTATATAACATACTAACATGCTTTGTCGCAGTAGAATACAATGGCTGAGGGAGACGAGTGGGAGTAATTAAGCTCTCCCGGCTCTTGGCCAAAATCCGGCGAATATCAACATTCTTCAACATATCAACATTGCAGCACCACAGCAAGCCACTGTCCGAAAGTCAAACAGCAATGTCTTGGCCTGAGAAATCACAAGCTGATAACTGATGTCATAAGAGAGCAATCCGACAGTGTCTCCCATTGCTCCTCTAAATGCAATTTTGGTTTATCAATTATAATTTCATGTATATACATTTGTTCAAGAAGGGTGTTTTCATTGAGAAGGTAAAATTAAGTTTCAGTATATATATTAACAAAATTATATACATGTGAATTCAAATTGAGTATGCAGTGCATCGTGATGCATCGAGATGTTGTATTGAACCGAATCGATGACATGCTAATCGTAATCGAACCGAACCGTGAGACCAGTGTAGGTTCACACCCCTATTGTAAAGATGCAATATTCTAGAAATCCCAGATTTGGAACAAACAACTTCTCTCACTACTGCTATTGTTCTTCTGCACAACCTGCTGTCCGAGGGTTTCAGTCACTTTAGAATGGCAAAATTTCGGAACATTTTATTTCTAATTTGTGTTTACAAAATAGCACCACAAAACTACGGAAAAGCTTGTAGCCAGGGAACAGACAAATGACAGATCCTGTTTTATATACTGTGCATGAGAATATATTCAACTCATGAAATATGCTAAAAAAAAAAACTCTTGTTCTCTAATTTTGATTTCTACTGAAGACGTTTTCAGGAGGTCTTATCAACGCCCTTACTCTCAAAAGTCGCATGAACCTGCCATCTTAATCTGTAGCTTTGTTATCTAAGGCTGTGACTAGGCTTGAATATTTCATTTGGTGGTATTAACATCTGTGCCCCGCGCACACACATGTTTTTTTTTGTTTTTTTTTGCCTTCATTGCTGCCATCTGCATTTTTCCCATCTGAGTCACATCTGGTCATTATTCACCAATCAATAAGCGCTAACCAATCCATATATCATCATGCCCCTCTGCATGTGTGAGTGTGTTTGTGTGTGTGATGGGTGGCAGGTTTGTAAGACACCTGAGCTCTCCTGACAGCTGTGTTTGTGTGTTTGTAATGTTTTCTTTTGGTGCTGCTGTTTTATAGTAAATCTGTCACACCTGTGATGGCCCACCTGGATTGAACAACGCACACAAATCTACACATCACCGCGTGTGGTCTCACGCCTCTGGTTCGCTTTATCACACCATTTACGTGTCTGTTTTGATTTTGATCTGCAGTTTAAATGGTCTATAAATAAGAGCTCTATTTGAGGAGTTTGAATGTCTGAGGTGTGTTTCGTATTTGAGATATCCCTCAGTCTTGATGCTGATGGCAAGTGTGAATGATTGACAGGTCGTCTGCCTCATGTTGATTGATGGGCTCTTTTAAGGTTTGACCTTTGACCCGTACCCAAAAGAATAAGCTGCACATAGTTGAGAAGTTCCAGTGCTTGTGTGTGTCCAAACATTCCCTTCCTCCTCCCTAAATCTGTATCCTTTCAAGATGGACGTGAGTTTGCCGTAGGAGAGAGTTTATAAAGCAACCGGAGGAAAGAAGGAAACAACTAATTATTTATTTGGATATTGATAGCCTTTTGGACTACAAATGCATTATGTAACATATAGTTTGGGGACCTGAGTCCAGGCTCTCTTTCTGAGGGCAAAAAGGGCACAAATTTTGCTGAAATAAATATTTCTAAACAAATAATAATAAATTGAGCCACATCAGAGAACCAGGGAACTGCATATTGACTACAATCTGATGAGTTAGACGACTTTAAGTAAATAGTTTAGTGAATCCCTGCTGAACTACATTGACCTATATAAACTAGATTCCAAATATAAGAAGATTTGTGTTTTGTCTGTGTTTATCTCTCTTGTTCTGTAATATTGAGCAGTGGTTGTGATGTTCTGGGATTCCTCGGTCAAACTGAGACCGCTCCTGTGAGATCATGTGTTGTGTGTACGATGTATTTTTTCTGTCACACGCTCATCTGTGGTTGTGAAAGTTTTGTTGGGGTCCTCAGGGGCTCTACATCTCAGTTCATCTGCATTTGTCCCTTGAGTGACGTTTCTTTAACCTCCCTTCTGCTTCATTTGTCCTGCTTAGTTTTCTTCCTTCCTTCACTCATGTCCCGCTTTACCCTTTTCAGGACTCTTTTGCTCTTTCTTGCTTCACTTGTTTTTTTCTGTCCTTGAGTTTTTCCTTCCTCTTTTTCCTTTTCCTTTACAATCTCTTTTCTTTCTTAGTTTTTTGTTCATACTTTCTGTTGTCGTTGTTTTGTTTTTTTTGTGCCCTTGCCATTCCTTTGCACTTTATTATAATTTTTTTATCTCTCAATAGATCATTTTTATTTAGCTATTTCCCCTTGATTCTTTGCTTCTTTCAACCACTTTTCTTTCTTCTACTTTTGCAATGTTTCCTTACTGTACTGTTTTATTCCTAATCATTTTTTTTTTGTGCTCATTTCTCTTTTTTTGCTTTTATTGTCTTTCCCTTTTGACTCTGTCCTCCTTTTATTTAATTTTTTTTGCTTTTATTTATTTATTTGTGGCTTACATTTTTATTCTTTCTCTTTCTTTTTTTGGCCTTTCTTTTGCTTTTTATTTCTCTTTTTTTTTGTTTTCTTGCTCTTTGTCTGACTCTTATTTGCTTCTGTCCTTGCTCTTCTTTTTTCCATCTCTATCTCTCTTTCAGCTGACGTAGTGTGATTAAGTGGTGGTTGTGTGACTGTAACACTGAAGTGGATTAGAGAGGCAACTCCGTGGGTGGGCGTGAAGCTGCAGGAATCGGTTCTGAATGTCGTGCTAATCAGGCCCATGCAACCCGTCCTGGAACAGCTTCAGCGTTGGCTGCTGGCGCTAAAGAGCAAGCGTGTGTTTAGCGCTTTAATAAAGCTGATACGCTAACCTCATTAGTCTCATTGTATCAGGCTCCTCCCCCTCTAACTACGCCAAATTACATTAGACATTTTCCTGTCACCATGGCAGCCAGCCCACTGTTTTTCCTTGTTTTTTTTTTCTTCCTCTGATAGCTGAACGTTTGAGGTGAATATGATATGATATGTGACATGTAACCAAGTAACTCTGCTCTACTTAAACTTTATACCAGGTTATGAAAGAGATTCAGGAGATACTGCAGGCCAAGTTACTAAATCTCTGTTGCACACTTTTAACCGGATTTTCTGTTATCCAGACTTATTCGGGTTTGTTTGAAAAGATGAGAGCAGGTGGTCGGCTTGTTTCGTGTGAACACTGAGCTGTATCGTCACCTAGCTTGCAGGGCTTTGCATTCTGGGTCCAATGTGCTTCCATATACCGGCCAGCGAAACGAAGCTTTGACAGTTAGGTGAGAAATTTGACATGTGAGAGATAAAGAGGGGGTTTGTGTCTCTGAGGGAAAGCTGTATGAAAAGGAGAGATGAGTTGCATGGATTGGGAGAACTGGCGGGAATAGATGGAAAAAGGAGGCACAGGGAGAAAAACATCCCAGAGTGAGGCGTTTTTCACATTTCGGTCAGGTCGCTTCGTCCAAACGGCTAAGAACCGAGAAGTTGTTTTATTCATGTTTTAGTCACATTGGGTTTTCCAGCAAAACTTGCATGCACAGAACAGCGATTTCATTTGTCGATGTAAGAGTAGCGAAAATTAGAGCTGCTCTCGGCAGACATTTTATTCTGAGATAAATGTGTTTTATGGTATGTGTGTGACCAGGAGCATGAAAGATGCAAATTAAATGCCATCAGTAGCTTTTTACAACCGACTGCATTCGTTCCATTTGGAAACCGCACCAGAGACATGTACCCTAGACATCTTTTCAGGCTATTTTCACCCCAACTCAAAGACACTCTGGTCCACACCAAAAGAAAAAGAGAGAAAAGAGTGCACTCTCCGATGCTAATCACTTATCTATTTCTTTCCTTCTTTTCACTCCGTCTGCCTTGCCACGAATGTGCACACGCACACACACAAACACATATTCATCCTGGCATTATGTCTTTCACAGACTTTCAAGCACTCTGCTTCCTCCGTCATTATTTCTGCGTTCGCAACAGCTTCATGCTGCGGTGAGGAGAGAGTGTGTGCATAAAGACCAGAAGTGTTGTCAGCGAAGTAGGAAGAGAGATGCAGAAGAAGGAGAGAGAGAACATGAGTAGACGGAGAGAAAATAGTGACAGAATACTGCAATGATTGTGAGCAGTGGAAATGGCCTGGTGAGGCTTAATGATTGAAGTTTGATCACATGAGCGAAAGGTTGTAGATTCAAAACATGCAGTAATATGCATCTACACTTTATGCTAGACACTATACCAAAAATATAAAAAGAGGGATTTGGAGTTGATACTTTTAAGTTTTTGTTTAATTATTCTCACAAGATAGCATAGCTATTTGACTGGAAGTTAGTACGGGTAGTATTGTGAAATATTATTACAATGTAAAAGATTTTAAAGATTTTGCCATTTTTAAGTTTAATTTGTTCCTGTGATGGCAAAGCTGTTTTTTTGTTGTTGTTTTTTGTTTTTGTTTTCAGCTTTCAGTGTCACAAGCCCCTTAGAAGTCATTGTAATATGCTGATTTTGTACTCATAAAAAATATCATTATCTCAGTTGAAAACAATTATTTGTTGTGGTAACTATAATGCACGTTTTGCAGGACTTTTTGATGAATAGAAAGTTAAAAAAACATGTGTTTGAAATAGAAACCTTTTGTAACATTAAATGCCACTTTTGATCAATTTAGTGCATTTTTGTTGAATAAAAGCGTTGATTTCTTACATTGCTTCAAAAGGAAATGTATGCACTAAAAAAGGGGTGTGATGGTGCGTTTGATGCTCATAATCCTTTTTAGGTTGTAAACAGGGCTGCACGATTAATCATATCGCAGTCGCAATCGCGATGTCAGCCTGTGCGATTACATTACAGCAAATGTTGAGATTGTTAAATAAACAAATATATATATGTGTATATGAGGCTATACACAAGCATCTTTCTGTCGTATTTTCCAGCGTTCTTCTTGAATGTTCAAGCGTCCAACTACACGCCAAAAGCGAGATATATTCCCCTCAGGTGTGAACGCACTTTTAACAGAGGGATTTGAGAAAATGATTGGCACACTGGACAAGAGATAAAAAAAGAAATATATCAAGTATATGTTACATCCTGCTAAAATGTTTTGGGACAACATGTACAAATATAAAAATGGGAATTTGTTTTATTTATCAGCACTTTTGACTTTTTTATTTTATTTTACTGTTAATTTAATGTAATTTAATTCAGTAATGTAAAGATGTTACTGTTATTTCATTTTGTACAATTTAGTTTTAATTAGTTGTTGCTAGATTGCACTGTATACTGCATCTCAGTTGAGAAATACAGATTTCAGCATTATTAGTAATCTGTGTGTGCATTTTCCTTTATAACAAGCAAGTTGAGTCAAACCACTTACATATCGTATCGCAATTTTGACCTTAATATTCGCAATGTGACATTTTTCCCAAATCGTGCAGCCCTATTTTATTATAATGATCAATAATATATGAGTTATTTAAAATAATGATTTTAAATAATCATAATATTTTAACAATTTTGATTTAAGTTAAACAAATGCAATAATGTTCATTTCCACAGTCCTTTAACAGGTATAGATTAAAAGACATATTTAAAAAACATTTTTTACTCAGCCCTTATTTAATTTGATGTTGAACTACAGCCTCTGAACTGAAAGGACTGGTTCTTACATGCTGCGAGCAGGGCTTGGCCCCTGGAGGGAAGGTGAAAGGAAGATGAAGAGTCCTGTGAGGAGGAACCATCTTCTTCTTCTTAAGAACAGTGTTAAGCCAGTGAGCCGTCACACAACGTTTTCCCTCTCTCAGAGCCTGGTGCAGAAAAACAGTTTAATAACAGATCATTAGTAAATGTCACGACAGAGAGTAGTCTAAAAAAAGCAGACATAACATTCAGGACATTTTCCCACCAATTAACCCACTACGCATATGAACAGGCGGTAAGGATAATGTATAATGCTTGCTTCTTTTCAAAACAAGCTTTTATGTTTACCTGGACATAGGTATTGCTGGCTTGACTCTCACAAAGTAAATGAGTGCAGCGGCTGAGAGCAGAGTCCACAGTCCCTCCATTTGCCTGAATGATCTGTGTGCAAAATAAAAATGTCTTATTTGCATTATGACATGAAAAAAATTGCAGGATAAAGAAATATTTGAAAGGAATATTTGTTACATTTTCAAATCTTTTGCCTGTTACTGGTATACGTCACTAGGTAACATATTTGTGTGACCAATTAATTATTATCCAAGATGCGGTGGAGTCGCTTACCCTTTTCCATGTGGCCAGTAATTGTTTATCAGCCATCTGTTCTGGATAGTCTGCAATTGCGAAAATACAGCCAACCAGGAATCCCTCTTCAGGGACTGAAAATAAAAAAGCATGATGTTAAATCCTCTCTTCCGGATTGTAATTCAGTAGAAATCACAGTTCGAGCTAAAATGTAAGAATCCACATCCATCTCAATAACGAAGACAAACTATTTCTATTGTGCGAACCTGTGTGTTATCACAAAGCACCAGTTGCTGCACTTACTGTCTTGACCTGGCTCGTGTCCGAACAGTTGGTGTAGCTGCGTAGCCATCACTGGAGGTTGCAGCATGGTCTGGGTCTGATGTTGAGTAACCTGCTGGTTCTGATGTTGCAGAGACTGCTGGTTCTGCAGATGCTGCTGCTGCATTTGCTGCTGTTGATGCAGCTGTTGCATGTGCTGCTGTTGGAGTTGCTGTTGTAAGAAATGTTGTTGTTGCTGCTGCTGCAAATGCTGTTGGTGCATCTGCTGCTGGTTTTGCTGCTGTTGCTGCTGCTGCTGCTGTTGCTGTTGTTGTTGTTGTTGTTGTTGTAACTGCAACTGGAGCCTATGCTGCTGTTGTTGTAACTGCTGCAACTGCAATGCATGTTGCTGCTGCAAAGGTGGCCTTGGGAGCTGAGGTGGTCGAATTTGTTGCTGTGGGAATGTGTGTTGTTGTTGCTGCTGCTGTTGTTGTTGTTGTTGTTGTTGCTGCTGCTGCTGTTGCTGCTGTTGTTGTTGCTGTTGTGCAAACATCTGCTGATGCATCTGCTGCTGTAAGTACTGATGGGGCTGCTGAGGCATTGGAGAGAAGCCTTGCTGCGGCTGCTGCGGCTGCTGCGGCTGTTGCGGTTGCTGCTGGTGCATCTGCATGACCTGTGGCAGCATCATAGGATGCTGTTGTGCCATCTGTTGCGGGTGTTGCTGTTGTGGTAGCTGATGTGACTGCTGCTGCTGTATTAACTGCTGCTGTGCTTCAGGCAGTAGTTGCTGCTGGGTCTTAACTGGATTAAACAGAATCTGGTTGGGAACGCCAGGCTGGCCTTGATTTCCCATGTGCTCCGCCACACCTTTAGAGGAGGCTGAAAGACTCTGGAGGATCTGAAATTACAGAATAAATAAAAATTAAAAAGCAGCTTTGCCATCACAGGAATAAACTATATGTAAAAAAATATATTAAAAAAGAAAACATTTTATTATTATTATTATTATTATTATTTTAAAATGAAATAATATTTCACAATATTATTGTTAAAAGTACCAACCACAGTATCATTATGTACAAAAATTTGTAAAACGTCAATTTCCCGCTAAGATTTGAATGCTGTTGAGCATGTTCTGAAACAGCGCTGATTGGTCATTGTGTTCACATGCTCCTAGCCAATCCGTCTATTGAGCACCTAAACACAATGACTAATTAGCACTGAATCTGCTCAACAGTGTGCAGATATTAGCAGGAAATAGATGTTTTTAAAATTTCAGTACTTAAATGGTACCGCGGTAACACTACTACATTTAAAAACAAGCTTCTTACATGTGCCACATTGGAGGGTCGTGAGGCCTGTTGCGTGTCTGTGTTGTTAGTAATGTTCCTCAGAGTCCTAGCAACTGGATTCCAACCACCCATGACATCTGATCTCTCCACCCCTAGAGGCACACCTCCACCTGTGCTGACCAGCCGAGCATCTGGAGGCCCAAAGCTTCCAGGTACAGGTGGGACATTGGCACAGAGATTGATCAAACCCGTTTCTTTGCCAGGTTGTAGTCGCCGCTTGGCGGGGCCAGGCTGTGGCACCTCAGCTGGGGTCCAGTTCAGGTTACGGTCCTCCTTCTCTGGGGAAGAGTCATCAGAGTCATCAAACATCAACTCTGATTTGCGTTCATGTTTCGGTGAGGGTGAACGACTACGCCTGCCTACTGGGGAAGCATCGCGGGATGATGTAGGGCTGGACCGTCGGCTGTGAGGTGAGCGTCTGTCACTGTAGCTGCCTTCAGAACGTGAGCTCCTTTCATACTCGCTGCCCTCTTCTTCTGGTGCCTCATATACTGTAAGACGTGGGTGATACAGAGTCTCATCCTTCCTGTTCTTTTCTTTTACAGAGTCCAAAATCCATTCTGGAGTTACTATTTTAATGTTACTATGCCGCAAAGCACATTCATACTTGGCCTGAAAAAGAAAGTAAAAAAAACACATTAGAAACAAAGTATACTAATCAAAACTAAACACTAAACAAAAACTGCAATATTGCCCAGTGCGATTACCAAATCACAAAGGCTGCAATTTAAGTAAATAAATTATATGCGCTGCTGTGGTTCACAGAAAAAAAAACAAGCTTCCCCAGATAAAATCATTTCTGCATGCGCAGCAAATTTAGGTTGCTTATAATGTGCATTTGGAAACGCAAAATTCACCAGCCATCCTGACATTAAGAAGCATTAAGAGCTTCTGTAAAGAGAAGCTCTTAAAAACTGACTGTTGTCAACAAAAGAGAAGATTTACAGGCTTCATGCTGTTTTCTAACAATTAAAATATCTATATAATAATTATATGCGTGTTATATTGTAACATTTACTGTTACAGTATTATTATAAAGTACTGTTAATTATTATTACAAACGTAATAATAGACATTTTGCTTAGTATTATTACTATTTCAATTTTATTTTATAACAAAAAAGCTATAAAAATATGTTTGGTCAAATTGGGCAGATCTACAAGCAATCAAAGCAAACCTGGAGCAGGTATTATTATTATTGATAATTATTATTATTAAATAACAATGATCATAACAAAAATACATTTAAAAATCACAAATAATTTTTGTCTGCAAAATTGAAGCCTTACATTAAAGCATGAGAGCAATCAAATAATTAGTGTTTTACAGATACATTAATGCATGCTGAAAAGTCCACAACTGATCACTGTATAATTTTCCTTATTATACGCACACAAGGGTTTTCTCAATATTTTGAGTTAAATCAGAAAGGTTTATGGGTGCTCACTAGATAATACCAATGACATTTGTTTAGTTACTAAGAGTAGTCTATAAAAGGCAGGCTTTGAAAACCTAGACGGTTAAGATGGTGAGTTATAAACCTGACCCTTTTTTCAATACAGCCCTCAGACCTCAAAAACAGACCCAATAAAATAAAGCCAGCAATCCAATTCCATCCCTCAATTGATCCAATAACAAACAATCCACAAACATAAACCAAGACTGAGTCTTCCAGATAGCAGTTGTTAAAGCCACTCTATTAGTGGTAAAATTTAACTGAGCCCCTGGATCTCGCTCATGTCCCTCATTATACTTTGGAGAGTGGAGCGTAAAACTTTGTATTGATGTACCATGCCTTACTGTGCACCATGCATTAAGTATTAGTAAAAACACGTCAGTCAGGTTAGGCTGTTATCTAACTACCATTAGTAAACATTGATTCTAAGCATTAAAACAGACATGCACTTACCCCCTTTGGTTCAGGCACAACCAGATGTGTGCACTTCTTGTTAAAGTGGAGCTGAGAGTCACCTCCATAGAATGTTACAAAGGCCCAAAGTGCGTTGAGATCCTCTGACAGCTATAAAAATGACAAGACTGGTAAATACTAAAATCAATCCTGCTACCTGACACTGACAGATGACAATATATAGATTTGAATTAAACTGGCAGAATATGCAGGCAAAACTTACATGTGGCAGACACGCTGTAACTCCAAAGAACACTTGTCCTGACTCTGGGGAAAATCCTGTAACTCTGATTGATTAACAGTCAAGATAAATAAACATCTAAACAGCATGCTATTCATCATTAACTAGTCATTAGCAGCAAAGTTGCATTAAGTTGATTTGTGACATGTCATGCACAAAAGTGACATAAAAAAATGCACACAACTGCAGTTGTGTGTTTAAAAACGCATTAATTATGGAAGGATACGGTAGCAGGTCTCCACATTTGACAGACAGGATCACCCAGCTCGGCTGAAACAGAAAGCATTGTGAATGTGAGTAACAGTAAGTGATCACATCTAATATAAGCAGGAGATCAGTCTAAATTATTGCCAACTGTAAATGTCTTTAAAATGTGTGCAGAACCAGTGCAATACTTTGTGTTTACCTTTACAACAGGCAAGTCAAAGACCTCTCTGGATTCCCCAACCTCTGGATTGTCCCCATCTTCTGCTATAATATGTGTGGCGAGGGCATTGTAAGACACTTCCTTTCCTTTCCCAGCTTTCAGAAGCTGTACAACCTATCAGCAAATTTCAGGAATTGATCATTACCATATCAGTCAAATAACAGTCAATTTATTGAACAAAACATTGTCTGTTTGCTGATTGATGTACCAGGAATAATATATAAATCATGCAAGTGAGTACTCTAAATATTCATGAAAACTACACTAATTCCAATAATACAACTGAGAGCAAAGATCTATAATGAAGCCAGAAGACACTAGGAGAAAACAGGGCTACATATGCTAACGTAATTCCATTTGCTTGCATTTCTGTTTCAAATACAAGCTATCGTTGGCAAAAAAAAAAAAATAGTTTACACACACTTAAGCGGCAGGATCAGTCACACAGTCGCAAACAAATCGTTAAAACTCAAAGATGAGCTCAACGTGAGAAGTGTCGCATTGTTGTCACTGGCAATGGCTAACATATTGTAGACAGTTCTTTCGCTATCAGCAGATAAAGGCACCAGGCATACGAAAGAGGGCGACTTGAATAAACAAAGCCTATTGTATTTAAAAATAAGATTAAATACAATATCTCCATATGCATATTCTAGGCTTTCCCATGTTTTGAGAGTAGCTGCGGGTTAGCCTTCATGCTAACACAAGTCAGTATAGCATTAGCCAAAAGGCTAAATGAATAGCCTACTACTGTTAAATGTACCTTCTGATCAATGTCTCCCACCACATAGAACTTCACGTCCTTGAAGAGCTCTTCCGGCACTTTTAAGTCTTCTTCCGACATTGTTTATACTAAGTTAATAAATTTTTCAGCAGAAAGTAAGCATTATGTTGCTGTCATATTAGCGTACAACCGGCCTCATAGGAAAAAGGTACAGAAGCGCCAAAGAGGATTCGGCGGGCTCCGGACCCTTACATGTCTTTCGTGGGGGGAGATCAATATCTCTACGCATTGATAGCTGGTAAATACATAATATAAAAGCACAAAATTATAAATTCTTTTATTATAAATTATTATTTTATTTTTTTATATAAGTTGTGGACAGGAATTATGCAGTTTTATTAAACGAAATACACTGCTAATTTCTTAACACCCCTATATTTATGCAATATGTCACATTTGTGGGCGGTGCTTCATCTTTCACGCGCTTATTTACATCAATTAAAGCGCCAAATATGAAAAACTTCTGTCTGTCTGTCTGTGGCTATTTCTTCTGTATAACCCAACACCTTTTAATTAGGATGAAATGTAAATTTGAATTTGGATTCAAACCGATCTGTGATTTGGCTACACAGTTCTACGCTTAACTTTATTTTAACTTAAAGTAATTAATATTTTATCATCATCATATCGATTGGTTTAGTTAATTTCAAGTAAAGGCATCAAACACTTAACGTAATTTTATAAGAACAATATGATGTAACAGGGCTGACAGTGACATACAACCTAGTGAAACTTAAAGCTACAAAAGCATAAAATATTGTTCACGAAAGTAGAAAAAAATCTGTCTTTAATTTTATTATGCACTGGCTGGAAGGGGACAGGCAGAAAACATCTGTATGCATAAAATATGTATAAAAATATGGATTTTTATTTGTATGTAAAGAAAAATGACTCATTCATATAAAGTGTAAATGAATAAGTTTGGAAAGACAGGATAGACTACATTTCTCTCTTTTTTCCTTTCATCACGTATCCAAAACCAATAGTAAAACCAGCTAATGAAGTAGGTTGTTCTGTATGTGTGTTTGTTTATTCCCTTTTCATTTTGTGTGATTTTATTTATTATTTAAACGTCTTTAAACATAATAATAAAATTCTGCGAAGTTCGCTTCACAATTTAAAATGCTCGATAATCCACATAATACTACAACTGTTTTTTTCTGTCTAGATCTAATGTCAACAGGAGAGGGTAAGCGAGCGTTAGGTGTTGGTGCAGAGTAAATATCATGAAGCTTAGTATGTATTAGTGGTTCTCACTAACATAGTCTGTGTTTGTTTGCTTTTCAGATGCTGAATAGCTGCCTCAGTGCATGAAATATCCTCTGTGCAAAAACTGCAATCAAATGGAAGAAACAATGTGAGGTAACATCTTCTGATCTGACTGGGATTTAATACGGTAACGCGATGTTCTTAACCCTTGCATCCATGTGGTCCGCGCCGAGGTGGCGACTGGAGAAACTGCAGTAGCTCGGTCACTCCTCTGAACACCACAACCAGAGACTGATAGACAGTGTTCACTCAGGATATTGTTTTCTACCGAATGGGGTGATACTGAAGCAAAGGTGTTCTTGCCTAAAGGTAAGTGGGAAGGGGATGGAAACCATAACCAGCTGTGGTGAGATACAGTGAATTTGTACGCGTGTAAATCTCGCAGACTCACATTATGTGCCACTGAAAAATGCTGTATTCGCGGAGATATAGTGGTTCAAGTCATGTGAATGTCACGTAAAAGTAGTCTTTCCAGTTCGTTAGTGGGCTACGTTTACTTGTACTACCAAAATATTGCGAATCCTAACTACAACATTACTCAAACACTTTTTTCACACCACAATTTTAAGAAAATCATTTAAGCTTCGTTCAGTTTATGACTATACATACGGTTAATAATTATACGATAACCCTGCATGAAATAGCCTAATGTTAAGAATGCTTTTAAGTCGCGCAATGTGCAGAATTCAGATTTTTCTGCTTGCGCATGCACTTACATCTCTTCTGCATAATGTTAATTACAGGGCAAGTAACAGTGATGCGGAGCATATGTAAATCAATGGCTTCACTGAGCAGTACCTTTTGATGTAGTTACTTTAAAGTGTACAGGTGCACTCATGTTGCAAATTAAAACATTTTGCGAATGAACAGTACTTTTGAGAAATAAGTAAATGTAAACTATAGATTTGCAGAAAAAGCTGTTTTATTCTATGTTTTGCTGTCAAATGGTGATCATAGGACCAGCCTATCATGCAGTTAGTAATTGTAATAATAATAATTAACAGTGTAATAACAAAACAATATTGTTATGCTTTAAGCCAGTGCCCATGGCCGATGATACATTAATTAAAACTACATATAAACAAAACATTAATTAGAATAATAGCAAACACAATGTACACATCACAGTCAGAGAAGAGCAGATGCCCAATTATCCTAATGGGACAATGTGTCCCAATTTACCTGAAGTCACCTCTGTGGATCAGCACGTGCACAGTCTACCAGACTGAATGAGTACAAGTGTAGATATAAAATGTCCAAACAAACCGTCTCTGCTGAAGTGATTAAACAAACTGTGACGACCAGCAGCTTCCATGTCACAGATCAAGGAAAAATGCCTCTATTCAACGCACAGCGACCACAAGGAAAAGAACTCACGGCAGTCTGATCACAGTGCAGAGCAGCAGCCAGCTGTGCACCTCCAACAACACATAAAAAATAATTGCCATTGAATCTGAGAATTTCAACTATACATGTAGCATGAGACAAAAATAACAATGCATCAACAGCAAAAGGTGTCATTAGGTCCAAAAAGCATTTAAAACTCACTGAGTGCACCTTTAAAAGTGAGAACTAATAAAGTGCTCACACATATTATGCATACAACAAAAACCATTTACTGGTTTATACTGTATGTACCTGCCAGAAACTATTTGAAGGAGCTTTGTGAGCAGGTCTGTAAGTGCACTGAAATGAACACTTGTCGCCTTACGTTTGAAGGAATCCGCTGTGAAGAGTGAAGAAGTGCCAGTGTGATTAGGATGAGCCCTCCGACGCGCCACTGTTTTAACTGTCATTAAAGTAATGATTCAAAGATGAGGGCATTAGCTATGTGAGAGCGGATGACACAGTCTGTTGAATGTCTCATATTTGATTAACTTCCCACACATGCGTTTCATTTTTAAAAGACTGTCCAAAAGAACAGTTTGGTGCTGATGTTTGATGTAGGCTGAAGACCAGTAGAACACAACATTTTATTGATTTATTGTGTATTCACGCTGGAGGTGCTATGAATTTTTTAATGTTTTACATACATCAGGCATATATCAACCCCTGAAAACCTCATACCCTCAAGGCATGGGTAGACGAGAAGGGCTATTTTGGTCTGCGATCTTTCCATATTTCACATCTGCTATTTGACATGTTTATTGTTTCTACTCATGGACTTCCCCAAGCCCTACATGAATGCTTAATCAGTTTGGCCAATTTTCACTCAGACGTTGTTAGAAAGCGCAATTGCCTTTTCGAACAATTGCCTCTTGAACAGAATCCAGTGGCAGATTCATTATGCAGTCACAAAGCATGATGGAACTATAGCGTCATGAAGGAATACATGCTCTAAAATATTGATGTAAGCACCTGTAGTAAAATATGGATTTAAGCTTTTCGCTCACATTAAATCTGAATAAATTATCAAAGACTTCCTTAGATTTAGCTCCCAGCGAGATGCATATCAAAACGCAAACACTTTGATCATTAAAACAGAGCAGTTGAAGTAAGGATCATTTAACTGTCCAGAATCCAATTTGTGAAGGAGAAGTGTTACACCCGGTGCTATGTTTTACATCTAATTATCAGCACAAATGGCTGCAGAAAATAGGATGTTTCTGAAGATTCAGACTTCAGAAGGATAGAGCACATGTCACTGCTCACAGGTTGCTAACTCTGGGCAGATTAGATCATCCATTAGATCATTCTTCATTGAGAAAATCACTATTTAGTAATTGTACCTCTCTGCCAGTAGGCTGTAAAGTTTTTACTCAGTTGAAATGTTTTCAGCCTGAATCTACCTTAGTCTGCCATTTCAAAGTCATCCCTGCCACACCAGAGATGGAAAATGGCATATTTTCTCTGGCATGTCATTTCAGCTAAAAATATATTTTATTACACAATGCCTACTGACAAGAATCTGTGGTAAATGTCTTTTGCACTGTTTTTTCTGGGTGATTTTTTGTGTGGTAATACTAGCAGACTGTACAGTGCTCAGATATTTCTTAATAGTCACGCCAACAGCCATTGGCATAGCTGTATATGGGCTACTGAAACAAATGTTACTTTCACGTCTCTTGTATTACGTCTCGAGTAAATAAGTTCCACTTCACTAATAGGCTATAATGACTTTTATTTTGTTTCGCTAGTAGTCTGCCTTTCTTTGATGAAAGGCAATGGGCTTTGGCCTTGCTAGCTCACTCTTAAGGAGCCATTCCAGCCTGATCTCACAGCAATTCAAAAATGTTTTTACTTGGTGGCAAATTCATATGAATTCGTACAACCTCGCGCATACAAATTCATATGTTTTTCACGAGTTGCACAATTCATATGAATTTGTACGTATTGACTACACCTAAACGCACCCCTAAACCCGTCACTCAGATCGTACAAAACCGTACGAGTGAGGTCGTATGAATTAGCCACTTCGTAAAATATGTATGAATTGGTCGTGAGGTAGTGTTGGCCGTTCACATGTTTTCTGCATTATATTGTTTTTAAATGCCTTCTATTTCTATAGCCTTCTAAAAAATGTTTAAGGGCATGTTTACACAAAAAGATTGCACTAAAAGTGTAATTGTCTCTGCATTTTTGAAAAGTTTCATGTACAAATGACAATGTTGATAAAATGATCCTACATAGATAATATAACGCTTGCCAAGATATGAATTTGTTCAGACAGAACACATTTTGATAGTTTTGAAAACAGTGACATTAAAATACCCCCTAAGTACAAAAAGCATTTGTGATCCACCAGGCTAATTATTTTGTACTTATTTTGTATTTAATCATGCCTATCTCTGTGAGTTTTAACAGTTGAGAACTGTATTTTTAAAGTGTGTGTCAAGTTCAGGCAAAAGAAGTTCTCTTTCCCTTGCATTTTCAGAGCATTTTAAAGTGTTTCACTGTAGCCTGGATATCACTATTTTTTTCCAGTTGACAGCACTGAATATCTGTAAAAGCTGAATTTGTAAATGTCCTTTCTCTCATTTTTACAGCTGTTGCAGTCCAGTGAAGATCTTTCTTGTTATTTCGTAAGTGGTGCAAAGCGGACAAAAGAGCACTCGACAACATGGCTGATGTCATCCAGAACAGCTCCTTTAATCAAAGCTCAGAATATGGAAATCTCTACAGACCGCAGACGGTGTTCAGCGTCTTGACGTTCACCCTGCTGGCCATGCTTGTGGTGGCTACATTTTTCTGGAACATGCTCGTCCTAGTCACAATTCTCAGAGTCAGAACGTTCCACCGTGTGCCCCACAATCTGGTGGCCTCCATGGCCATATCTGATGTTATGGTGGCTGCTTTGGTGATGCCTCTCAGTCTGGTCCATGAGCTGAACGGTCGTCGGTGGAAGTTGGGCCGAGTTCTCTGCCAAATCTGGATATCCTTTGATGTCCTGTGCTGTACGGCCAGCATTTGGAACGTGACCGCAATAGCCCTCGACCGTTACTGGTCCATAACTCGCCACCTGGAGTACACGCTGAAAACCCGAAAGAAGATCTCCAATGTGATGATTGGCTTGACCTGGCTTCTGTCGTCTGTTATTTCCCTCTCCCCTCTCTTTGGCTGGGGTGAGACGTATTCAGAGGACGACATGGAGTGCCAGGTGAGCCAGGAGCCGTCTTACACCATCTTTTCCACATTCGGGGCCTTCTATCTGCCTCTATGTGTTGTACTGTTTGTCTACTGGAAGATTTACAAAGCTGCTAAATTCCGTATTGGATCAAAGAGGACCAACACCATCACTCCAGTTGCAGAGGCTGGAGAGGTACAGATGATATGTTGTGGTATTGCAACTATTTAGTTTCTTTTTCCCTCACACACCAGTGTTCTGCATTTTAATACTGTACTATGCAGAGACTTTTTGTTCTCAAGATCGCTGAATATAAGCCATTGTTTCACATCAGACTGTTCCTATGTTACCTGTCATTATTTTACAGAATGTTATACTAGACAGCAATTCAATAGGCGATTGAACTTGAATGTCCCATTAGGTTGCTCTATTACTTCGAACAGCATGGTTATAATCTCTGAGCATGTCACAACACTTTAGCGAATAGTATTCCTGACACCTCCCTTAGATAAGTTCTACACTCTATTACCATCCTGTTCTACTTCAGTGGGTTCAGGGGGAATTGCCAAAGGTCTGACACAGAAACTTTAAGGGTTTAAAAGCTTATGCTTAAATGGTATTTTTATGTCCATTTTAATACTGCAAAAGTTCTATGCATTTTTATATTATGCTATCGTAACACTAGAGAGAACTAAAAAAAAACTACACGCATAAGGAGGATCTCTGCAATAAATTTAGTCGCTTTTTTGTTTTATCAGTGTAATTAAATAATCTAAGAGTTTAATTATATATACTCTACCATTTAAAAGATTTTTTAGTATTATAAATTAATATTTGTATTTAGTATTTAGCATTGTAATCAATGTAATGCATTTAGCATTACATTGATGAAAATGTCAGTAAAGACATTTAAAAATGAGCCAAATGAGCATATTAAAATGAATTTTTTAGGAACCATGGTAATGACTTCTGTAATTTAGATTTGGGTTTTTTTATCACAGGGAAAAATTTCATTAAAAAATATATTACAATAGAAAATATTTATTTTAAATTGTAATAATATTTCACAATATGTGACCCTGGACCACAAAACCAGTCATAAGTCACACAGGTATATTTGTAGCAGTAGCCAACAATTCATTATATGGGTCAAAATGAATCATTTTTCTTTTATGCTAATAATCATTAGGATATTGAGTAAGGATAATGTTCCATGAAGATAATTTGTAAGCTTCCTACCGTAAATATTTAAAAACTTAATTTTTGATTAGGAATGTGCATTGCTAAGGACTTTATTTGAACAACTTCAAAGGTGATTTTCTCAATATTTCGATGTTTTTGCACCATCAGACTTCAGATTGGCCAAATATTATCTTATCTTAACAAACCTTACATCAATGGAAAGCTTATTTTTCAGATGATGTCTTAGTTATTTTTAAGACTGATTTTGTGTCATCTAGGGTTGCATATTACTGTAGTTTGGATCAAATAAATTCAGCCTTGTTGAGAATAAGCCTTGTCTACAACACCTCTACTATTCAATGGTAAATGTACATTGTACATTGTAATACTTATAATTATGAGGAATACATGAAATACTGCATAAATAAATTATTTTATTGAAAAAAATTGGAATAAAATAATACCCTGTAGGGATATACATATACAAAAAATAAATCCATAAAACAGAAAAAGTACTGGCAGCTCTTTATACACCATTATTCATTCATTTTACAGACATTTCTGTTAACTATGAGACACAATGCAATGAAGTATAAAATTCAAAATACTGGTGAAACTTTGCAAAAAGTAAATATTAAAGAGTTCCTTTAAATTGTACGGTATATTGTGCCCTATTTGAGATTTTAGAGTGCGCACTACTTATGTACAAAATACTATGGTTTATTTGACCATAATGCTTCTGAGTGATCCGCTCACAGCAGTAAAGCTCAAGACACATCTGTTCCCTCAGGTGAAAGAGGCCTCCAGACAGCAGCCTCAGATGGTGTTCACGGTGCGCCATGCCACGGTCACATTCCAGACTGACAGCGAGACATGGCGAGAGCAGAAAGAGAAGCGAGCAGCTCTGATGGTGGGCATCCTCATCGGAGTGTTTGTTCTGTGCTGGATCCCTTTTTTCCTCACCGAGCTCATCATCCCGCTGTGCTCCTGCCACATTCCACCAATATGGAAGAGTGTCTTCCTCTGGCTGGGCTACTCCAACTCCTTCTTCAACCCGCTCATTTACACAGCCTTCAACAAGAACTATAATAACGCTTTCAGAAATCTCTTCTCCAGACAGCGCTGAGTGATATCAGAAATTTTGACTTTGCCACAAATGCCAGTTTAAGCCACACTTTAGATCTGGGAAAGTGTGGTTATCGGAGTTCTACAAAAAGCACAGATTCAGGAAGAAACAGGGCTCAAATGTGGATGGAATGATGTCTGGACTTTTACTGTGAGGTAAAGTGATGATTTGATCCAGTGTCGACAGAGAAGAACACTCTAAAACACGCTAAAATGCCAGTCTGTCCCCCATTGAATTTATATAGATCATGTCCCACGTGTGGCTTTAAGAAGTCAGTTTAGAAGTTTATATATATATATATATATATATATATGTATATATATATATTATACAGTGCTCTCCACTAATAGTTACACCCTTGGTAAATCTGAGCAAAGGTGGCTGTGAAAATAAATCAGTATTGTTTATCCTTTTGATCTTTCGTTCAAATAATTTACTAAATTCTAACCTATCATTGAATTTAAACTATTGAAATGGGGAGAAAAATCTCATTGAGAAATAAATGTTTTTCTCCAATACTTGTTGGCCACAATTATTGGCACCCCTAGAATTTTTTATGAGTAAAATATCTCTGAAGTATATTTCCATTCATATTCACAATTTTGAGCACTCCAGGGTGATTATGGACATGAAATTATCCAGCCATGGTTTCCCAGAAATATATATAGGAGTGTAAACAAAGCCCAAATTCCCTTAATCATGAACACAATGAGAAAAAACAAATAATATATTTATGATGTGCAGCAGAAGATAGTTGAGCTTCACCAATTAGTGAAGTGGCTTTAAGAAAAGAGCTATAGCAGTGACAATTACCATTTCAGGGAAATAATTAAGAATTTCCAATTAAAATAAAATGTTACGAAGCTGCCTGGAAGACGTGTGTCTCTATCCTCCTAATACACGGCGAGGAGTGGAGTTTGAGTGGCTAAAGACTTTCCAAGGACCACAGCATCATGGCATCATGGTTTTTATCAAATACCAACAGATAACAAATCTAAAACTGACTGACTCTGCTAGAAATGAGTGAGGTGAACTAAAGAGGAGAAGCACCATCATGAAGTTGGTAATGTGAAGGATCTGAAGAGATTTACTATTATTGCACTGTTTTTCTAAATGTACTTCAGGCAGAGATTCTCTTTTTTTGGTCCAGCAATCTAATAAAAATAAAGACCTGCAAACTCTTTTAGCCGCCAATCTGTTTAAGGGATTGAATTGCACCAATTATTTCTGTTAGTCCTTTAACACCTTCCTCAAGGCTAACAAGATATTCTCAGTCATAAGGAGGACGCCTCAAAAGGAAGAAACCGGGAGAAACTAAATGAAATACAAATTATGAAAATGACAAAGAAAAAAGCCAAATACCAGACTGAGAAGTCTTGAGTGAAATGCATATCAGGACTTGTGAGTGAGTGTGGCACAGATGCAGTAAGTGAGAAAACAGGAGTGAAAAAAAAGAAGAAAGAAACAACAAGAGAGAAGTACTCACTGTGAGCAGCAAGGAGGATGAGGCCCAGGCCCAGCAGCATGAAGAAATGTTCCGCTCTCATGTTGCCAGTGGTCTATGGCTGTCAGGTTAGCACAGTGAAAAGCAGGTTGTTTGCTCTTAAAACTCCTGAGCTTAAGCCCTGCTTTCTGAGAGCTAATAACCAACAGCAGTGAGGACACACAGATTACCAGCCTGTCCACTGAGGCCTGCGCTTCGGTCTTAAGATCTGAATGGATCCTCACCATCTCCACTAATCAGAGATAAGAGATCGGTTACTGTGCTCCACCCATCACTGCTGCATGCTAGCCAGGGGTCTAATGCTCCCTACTGATTTCATTCAACTAATGCCTTCATATACCGAATTAGTTTATCTGGGACCAAACTCACATCATTTCTCTTTGTGACACAGCAGAACAGTGGACACAACCAATCAAACAGTTGATGCAATGTCTCCTTGACTAAGTGTAAGCAAAACCAAACCTTTACTGCTAAATAAATAAATAGGTATAATAAAATTTATTTTATACTACTGTATTTTAAAATTAACTTCAAGCATATCTTGAAGCATACATAATAATGTTAGTATGTTTCAACGCCACCTTGAAAAAACAATTTTTTTTCTTCCTTTCACATTTTTTTTTTAAATTCTACTTTTACCATTCATTCGTTTATTTTTTTTTCCTTATTTGAATATATGCATGTTGTAAAAGTCACCAAAAGCAATTATATATTACTCTAACAACACTATTTTATATACAGTACTGTGCAAAAGTATTAGGCCACTAGAATTTTCACCAACAAAAAAAATGGCTTTAAGTGGGTTATTTCTATCTTTTGTGGTAGCGTGTAAGTTGGAAATATCGGTTTACATTTCCAAACATTATTTTTGTCATTAATAGTAATAATGCAGTGAGATTATTGTCTGCACAAGGAGTCTGACAACAGCCAGTGCTCCACACAGAGATCTGATCTGAT
>JAUCMU010000042.1:10899585-10915764 GCA_032275025.1 Enteromius treurensis
TTAAATTGTTTTACTTAACTGTTTTTTTAATGTGTCAATTTGTTGGGGCAGTTGTGCAATACATTTCACTTCATGTCGTACCATGTATGTATATGAACGTGACAAATAAAATTTGAATTTGAATTTAATAAAGTAGTTACCTTGAGCTCAGCCGTCTTCTCTGTGGTGAGTTCAGTTTATATGCTGGGTGCTTGATTGAGGTGTCATCCATTAATACTTGGGTCACAGGAGTGTGAGAAGACGGCTGAGCTAGGATCAGTGGCCTGTGACCGTGTGACAATAAGTTTACAGTATTAATTTCTAATTACTTAAAAAAATGAAATCTTAAAGACCTTTTTAAATGCATAAAGTTAAAAGTATATATTGTGTATATAAACAAATATAAAAATAAATATACATTTTAAATATATAATTTATAACAATGTGACCTTGATAAATATTATTTTATAGTATTAATTAAAAAAAAAAAAATCTTTTAACAAAGCTATCGATGAATCAAAGTTAATTAATAAATTAAATCTATTTATGGCATTATTTTTGAAAGCATCCTCATTTTACAGCATTTTTAAATGAGTGTCTAAAACTTTGAACAGTACTGTAGCTTTCCAGGTAGCTTTTTTTCTTCATCTTGGATATGTTGCCACAGTTCTTCTGGATTGAGTCTGTCTCAGTTTGTTCTGTTTCTTCATGTCATTCCAGACAGACTGATGATGATCAGATCAGATCTCTGTGTGGAGCGCTGGCTGTTGTCAGACTCATTGCTCAGACAATAATCTCACTGCATTATTACAATCAATGAAAAAAATAATGTTTGGAAATGTAAACTGATATTTTCAACTGACACACTACTGCAAAAGATGAAATAACTGACTTAAAACCATTTTTTGTTGGTGAAAATACTAGTGACCTAAGCCTTTTCCACAGTCATGTATATACTCATGTATGTATTATCTTAAATGACTTAGTATTTATTTTTCTTGAGCAGAAAATCTTCATATCAGTATGATATCTGAAGGATTGTATGTATGTATGTTTAACAGAAGCCAAAGTTTTTCAAAGTAGTGCATATATATATAAATAAATAAATGTACATAGAAAGTTAAAGAGAAAGATTTCAATGTTTTAATGTTACAGATTTCATTATTTTAATGTTAAACTTCAATAACAACCATGTCATTCTTTAATTAACATCAATTCCGACTTCTGAGATTCGAGAAAATCCCAATTTTCTTCCCTTCTGCTTGGAAAGTTATGAGAGAAAACATCCAGAAAAGAGTTATGTACAGTAGTTGATAGTATCCCTTTTGATAAAGATAATTTAGGCTTTCTCCTATTACTCTTTTTTAGGATTTTGGATACATTTTAATTTACAAAGACGTTGTGCAATCTGTGTAGGCTGCCTTTTTGCTCCTTTTAATGTTCAGCGTGGATCAATATTGTTCCTAGTTACAATGCGCAGATTCAGATCAGTGTTACAGATGATGTGTGTTGTCGTTGTTTGTCAAAAAGATACAGCTTGTTGTAAAAAAAATAAAATGCAATGTCTCTCACAAATGAGAGTGAACATGTATTGCAGCCCTGAGTTATGAACTGTCATTTTACATGATTCTCATAGAGGTAGATTTTAAGGGACATGCAAATGACCAAAGCCAAAACCTTTCCATCTGTGTTATTTAGACTTTTCCTGAAGTCATCTCCGCTTCTGGAAATTGGAAATGATGGATTAACAACAGTTCTTTCCCGTATAACGTCAGTGAAAATTACAGTGGGCCACTTGAAATCTTAAAAGTGCCTAGATTTTCATTCACTCCCATCTGTGTATGACGCTCCCACTTATATATGAAGTGTTCGTCATTATGAGAGGAAATAGCAATATCAGTAAGAAGCAATTTGGATTCAAATGCTGAAGAACTGTAGATATACTGCCTAATATTTGGACCTTAAAGAAAATAATTCAGCCGTTGAAAGGATTCAGCTCCATTCAAGTCCAATACCGTGCACTTGTTGGCTTTCAATGAAGATGCTTTAGACTCCAGGCTTTCATATTACCATATCTCTGTTAATCAACTGTACCTTATTTGATTTAGCTGTTCATTCTATCGCGCTGCACTTAAACACGTTTTGAAAGCCATAAATACACAGACAAGAGATTGACAGACCAAAGGCTCAGTCGGCTGAAAATGGAGCTCTGTAGAGTGCTTTTGAGTTCGCAACACACAGCAAGAAAAAAGAGAGACATTTTCAGGGCTAATTGAAGTGAAGTGTCAGGTAAGAAATTTGTTTCATGAATAATGGATGTGACACCTGCCTAAATGGCACCTTCCCCTTTAGCAGAGATGGAAAGGGACAGCAAAACATCTGACTCACTGAGGAAATAAACAGACACATGATCCTTTTTTGCTATTGCGGGGACTCTCACACACTACATTATGTAATAAATGATGGTTATGGCCAAACTCAAAAGATCACAATTGAAAAAATTCTTTTTATTAGTTTTCAGTGTCCCGCTTTCCTCATTTTGGGGGGGGAACCCAAGGAGAAGAGCTGTATATATAAGTAAAAAAAATCTATTGATGCACCAGTTATGTGGGATAATAATTTATTGGCAAATTCCTATTGCTTCACCAAGGACAGATGCACCTAAGACATTTGTCTTTTTGAAAAAAGACAGAATACAGCATTTTAACATCCTTTTCAGCACCCTGTCGTGATTTCAGATCAGTGAGCCGGGACTCATGGAATTCAGAAATTAACTTTTCATAATGTTCATATTCTTCAGCCTTTAGAAATAAAGAGACAACACAAAGAGATGGAAGAAAATGCCTTTGTGGATGGTAACCAGGGAAACGGTATCTGCTTCAACAAATATAAAGCATATTTTATTGAATGATGAGAAAGCAGCAAGGAATCAGATCCGTGTGTTGAAATATCCCATCTGATATATTTATTCATTGCAGTTTATGGGTAGCCGCTTTTTCTGTGGCGCCGATGGCTAAAGGTTCTTTAACGAGATCTATAACCTTTATTAAGTGAAAGTCAATAAATTCAGGTCTTGCACAGATTTTCTGCATTTTGCATTGATTCTCTACTAAATAAATTGACTGCAGTAAGTACAAATCTTTGAGCAGACCACAGCTGTGAGGTTTATTGCTTTAGAAAGCCATTCAATAAAATAGGTTGGTCATACACATTAGTTAGTCTTTATTCTCACCTGACAGCACACATTTTACATGCAAAGGACACAAAGGATACTTATGAACCAATTTAGAAGAAGCAAAGTTGTGCCCAAACCATTTATGTGATAAATAACCAGTAAATAAATGTTGATGGATCATTTTAGTAGACAGAATGAACTCCTTTTGTTTCTGACACAAAACTCATATTCTATGTTAATCTGGATCTGATTTGGATTCATAGTCCCAGTTGCATCAGCTGTGTTTGTTTGTTATTGCATTTCTTCTCTTGAACAGCTGTTCAGTTATTTTCTGATTTGGCAGGGATAGTGTATTAAAATGGCATGAGGAGATACAACTGATGCACAAATAGATTCAAAATGAAAGATATATTGCCAGATTTCCCCACTTTCTAAATAAATGAACGAGATGGAAACTTTCAGAAAGAAACTATCACAAAGTAAACAGTGTAGATTATAAAGAGTTTCAAAACAGCATTCCGGTCAAGAGGAATCAGAAACGTTTGCTCTCTTTCTAACCGCAATGTCATTAAGTGTTATTTCCCCGCAGATATTAAGCAATTAATTTTTCAATTATTATCAAAGCATTCTTTTCACAATACTTTTTGATATTATATAGCTTGATTAATGAGAAGGATTCTCTGGGTTTTAAATTTCATTCAAGAACAATGTAATTGATAAGTGTTTGACTCCCATCTATTGCTCAACTGTCACTTGATTGAATTTTTAACTACTCCACAGAACTTTAATAAGTTAATGCAATAATTGTGTGACAATCACAAAATTGATTCCTAATGATGTGCCCATATTATTACAACAAGCACAGATTGCCTACCCAGAACTTGGACTGGAACATGACAGTGAATGTGCAATTTAAAGACATATTCTTATATTCCGCTTTGTATTATTATTATTATTCTTAATATGTGCAAAGCATTTAACGACTTTGTTTAGATGTTGTCTTATGCGAACCTGCCCCCTGGTGTACAAACATGGGAAATACATTGCCTGAGGATTAATCGGTCAAGAATAAAAACTGCACAGCAAGCGAAGTCTGTACGTACAATTTTAATATACATTATTAAACAACGTGGAGGCACATATAGCTGCTATAGCACAAACCTGAGTAATAAGGCAGAAGACATGAATTAACACAACATAATATTACAACAAAGCACTAGTACACAGTTAATTAAAAAATTAATACATGCATTATGCAGCATAAAAATAAAATGATATAATAAATAAATATATATACACATACACACTTACACACACACATAGGCTATATATTTTGTACCTGACATAATTGTCTATGCTACAGTATGTAACATAATTGTGTGAATGTAATATAAGGAGTCTATATATGCTTTTGTGTGATGTGAATTAGTTCCCTTTTCACGTAGCCTATCACCTGTTGTGTCCTTTTTGTCCTGGTGAGGGCAGACTAGACAGCAAAACAACAGACAGACCCTCCATTATACTTACATGGGATGTATTTACGAAGGAATGGCATTAATATTTTGGTAGACTCGTGAAAAGAAAAGTACAAAAGTTGTCACTGGGTTGTTACCTTTTCAAAATGTATTCCAACATGTACACCATTTAGGAGTAAATATAGAGGTAAACGGGGTACGTTTGAAAGGGTACCACATCAGTGACAGCTTTTGCACTTTTTTTTCTAAAAGCTTAAAGGTATTTTTCTGTCTTTATCTCTATAAATCCATTTAAAGATCTCTCAGGGTATGAATGGTTATACAGCACATGGTCAAATGCATCAACATTAAAAGACCTTGACAAACTCTGAAACGCATCCAATCGGAAGCATAATTAGATCATTTAATTGACAGCTAGATTCAGTGCAGGGATGGGACCTTGTGACCTCAGAGAATTAGGCTTTGACATCCCTTTACCTGACTGTCTGACACAGCGTGACAGGCTGATTAGGACCAATTTTACCCATGTGGTCACATTTGCCACTCGCTTTTCAGGTGTAGCCATCACATCTGTGTACAAGCTTTGATTTCTGCACTATATGCCACATGCTACAATTGGTGTGAAGGTTTTCATTAAGTTATAGCCAAACATTCTGAGAAAGATTTCGAATCTTTCATTTTATATCATGAAACGGCCAGTTGATGTCATATTCGACTAAAACGGGATCCTTGGAAAATCTAATATAGCTCCAGAGCCTCCATCAGCACAAATTAGTCATGATTAAAGGTTAACAGCTAACGAAGGACAGATCAAATCACTTGGCAACACAGCAGAATATAACACACTATGACATGATGAATTAATTTTTGATTCAGATTATATTCACAGAGAGGTGTTATGCTATACCTCTGACAGCCAGTAAGTATTCTGACATTTCAAGTAGAATGGCAGGCTATATGATGAATTCATTACTGCCAAAAGCCATTTGTTTACATTCGTTCACACTTTTTATGACAGAGACATTCTGTTTTGACTTAGTGCTCCAAAAGATGTTAATTCAATATCTTCATTGATCAATGAAGACATTCAAATTACAGAATTTAAAGGCACCTTGCTCTATAGATGATTATAGCTCAAGGGATAGTTTACCCAAAAATGTAAATTCTGTTATAATCTACTCTAATCTTATTCCAAACCTGTAGGAATTTCTTTCTTCTCTTTAAGGAAAGGAAAGGAAGGAAAGGACGTGACATGTGGCCAGGTATGGTTTCCCATACAAGGAATTTGTGCTCTGCTTTTAACCCATCCAAGTGAACACACACAGCAGTGAGAAGTGAACAACAACACACACACCGTGAACACACACCCGGAGCAGTTAACACAAACTAATTATTTTGCAGAATGTTTGTAACCAAGCACTTTCTCGTCGTCAGCTATAACTGTTTAGTCACCAACATTTTTAGTATCTCCTAAGGAAAATATTGATTAGCGATATTTCCAACACTCTTAAAAATAAAGGTGCCTAAAACGGTTCTTTACAGCAATGCCACAGAAAAACTATATGTTGCTGAAGAATTATTCAGTCAGTAAGGTTCTTCAAAGAAGAAGAATCTGAATTCCTTAACCACAAAAAACAAAGAAAGATAGGTGACATCAGGAAAAGTGGGACATCAGCTAAAGTGGGAAAAAAAGGTTTTGGTGTGTGTGTGTGTGTGTGTGTGTGTGTGTATATATATATATATGTAGGCCTAGCTAAGAATGAGTCGTCTTGATATGTTGTAATAATAGCAATAATTGAAGATCAGGTTTGATAAGTCAAATGTAGATCATGGGCACTCAAATACTGGAAGGTCTGAGAAAGTACGTTAAACGCCTGTACGTAGTTTACGTCTATTTAAATTTCAATATAAACAGTAGGCCTATTTCAACCGGCAATACATTTGTATAGGCCTACATGTGTCCATGTGATTACTCAATTCTTGTCCCAAATTACCTGAATGTGTTAGATAAATTGGGACAGTGACATTCAACTAAAGTGGGACATCTATTCATTAAAAGATAATGCATTGGTTAATTTTAACCAGAAGAAAGATAAATAAAAAACAAGGACAACAAATTTGTAAATATTACTTTTTTTGTGCATAAAAAGAGCATGTAAACAAAGACATCCCTGCTTTCGCCCATATACCTACACATACTGCATAAATACACAATTAAAAGCATGTGTTACAAACACACACACACACACACATATACAGGGTACACACACAGGAGTAGGCAAATAATTGATGAAATCACATTTTTACACTACACTGTAAGTGTAAGTGATTTGATTCTTTGTTTTGTCCTTATGTTTGGAGTATTTGCTTACATTTGTACTTGTAATTAATGCTTCTGTTGAAGTGTTTTAATGCAATAAGAAGTGTTTATGAGTTCAAAACCACAATCCACTAGGCTATGTTTATTTTTAGAAAGTTACTCTTTTAAAATCTGAAGATTTATTATTGAAAAAATGTATGATGTTTGTTTAATGTCCTGCTGTGGGAAATAGTATTTTGTAAGCACAGACTAGAGGAAAATGTTTGACCCACATTACCAGACAAGTGTCCCAATTTACCTGAAAAGCCCTATACAAAAAAAAAGATAACATTTTTGAAACATTATTCTTTCAAAAGCCAAAGAGTAACAGTGGTGATAAGGGTGGATCAGGTCAGGGCCATCATTTTCATTGCACGATTTAAACACCCACTAGTTTGAAAAATATACCCCGAATTAAGAAATGCCCTTTATTGCTGGAAGACTTCACACTTCTTATTTCAGCACATTTTGCCGACTAAAAAGCCAATAAGCCTTCTGACAAAGGTCACTTTTAAACAAAGCAATTTTTGTTGGCCAGTGCTGCGAATTTTCGCTACCAACTTGTAAATAAAAAATGCAAATTTGTACGGACGAGTTTTTCGCCCTCACGCGAAACATTCGGATTCCTGGGAAATGGATTTCGCCAAATTGAAGCGGTAAAAGTGACTGCACCTTTTCGCGTTCTATTGAATTTTCAATGATTGGTTTATCCAACACAGTCTCAAGACCAAATTTGTGCCAATTCGTACTAATTCGTACAACCTCACTCGTACAATTTGTACGATTTGTCTAAAACCACGTGATGGGTAGGTTTAGGGGCGGGGTTACGTTTAGGTCATTCGTACAAATTTATACGAATTAGAATAAATCGTATGAATTGTACGAGTGATGTCGTACAAATTCGTACGAATTAGCCACCACGTAAAATATATACGAATTGCCGTGAGATCAGGTTTGTTTATCGCGCCAGAGCTCATGAAAATACATAAATAGTACGCCAAATAAAAAATAAAACCTCGTAGTATTGATACGCAAAAATGGACTTTGCAGTGCATAGGCACGTGTTTGGCGTGCATATAATACGCATTTACCTAACCCTAGAACCCTAATCCTACCCATCACGTAGTATATATACGCCAAAGTCACGCCACGAGTTCTTGTTTTTATTCGGCGTAATATTTATACGCACTTACATGAGATCGGGTTGACATGTGCTACTTTCCCTCCAATCGTACAGCTAATTTGCTCTCTCTCCTTTCATAAGCAACTGTTATTAAATGTAGTACATTCTCTATTTATTTATTTATTTGGATAATATGTTTTTTCCCTCCGTTTCAAAAATATTTCTTTAAATACAAATATCCTATGCACAACTAAATCAGTATTGTCTTCTTAAAGGGACCATATAAAGGGACCATATAAAAATTAGCCCTTCACAGCATTTCACCTCGTCACTTATACCTTTACAGGCTTATCTTATCAAATTAAATGGTGACACCTCCTGCAATAAGGTATCAGTTTAATTAATACACATACATTATCATTGCTCTCTCCCTTTAAGTTACTCTCTTTCTCACTCCCTTCTTTTCTCTATCTTGTTAGAGCACAGCAGAGACGCTGGCATACATCCAGCCCTCTCAGTGTGCCCAGACTGCCACTGGGATGAATGCAGTAACCTTCAAGGAAATGTATTCCGGTGTCATTGGCCGGACTCCGTGCCTCTGTTTGCAAACAGAATATAGAGGTACCCATTCTCGGCATCATGGGAACTCCCACCATCCCTTGCATCTGTGCCTTCACCCACCACCAACCAATTATGTGCGAAAACAAAAACGGGGGGTAGAAAAGAGGCACTGCAGCCTCTGAGGAATGAGTCTCTTCATTTCAATTTCAGAGCCAGAGGATGAGCATGTTGGCACATTCAGACCAGAAGGCAGCATTCAGTATTCTGTCTTCAGTCATTCCGCTTAAGCACGATCTCAGTCAACCAGATCACTAAATGTTAATTTAAGCTCTTGTATGTTGCCATCAGCTTGATGTCGAAAGTGTGACATGACTGACACGATCAAATTAAATGTGTTATTCTTTTATTTGATCAATTTGGTGCCATTTATTAGCGACAGCATGCATCTCTCTCTCTCTGTCTCTCTCTCTCTCTAAGTCCTATCATTAACATTTTGGAACCTTTACCAACATCCTGTATTACTTAATTACTTTGCTTTTGGCATCACCAACTGCTAAACAGAAGAGAGATTTATGATATTCTGACAACATTTAAATCAAAAAGGCATGCAAGCAAAATTGGACTTGGAACAGAACCACTTTCATCCCTAAAGCACTTCTGCATCAAATATTCATTTCTTGGCATTCATGTGAAATTACTCTGAATAACTAGACACAAAGCAATAAAAACAAGTGGTGTATCAGGGGATTTGACAGACAACAATTACATCAAATTGACTTTAATTAAAAACTGATGAAAATATCATGTGACGCCTACAATCTCTAGTTCTAGTATGTAAGAACATGCTTGTTATTTACCAGAGATATAAGTTGTGACCTCAAAAAAAATATATATATATATATAAGTTAGAGTACTCAAATTATAAATATTCAAACGCCAAAAGTATTATTCAATAGTACTAGTACTATTCTTATTTTGCAAATTACATACATTTTTGTCATATACTTTGATATTTTTCCCCAGTGTTTTGCAAAACACTGTGCATTTCATTGTGAAAACATCATGTGTCAATACATTTAAATAGATTTTATTCAGAAACTGTGGTGCTGTGGAAATGGCATGTGTGTCTGAATGTCATTGCTGTGAAACACCATCGCCCGCATCCCTCCCAGTTCCCCCGTCCCACCCCTCACAGGCCAGACAGTGTTCTATCTACTTGCACACTGTCAGTCTCAAAAGCAAGTGGCCCTCTCTTCTCCTCCTGGGCAAGTCCCTCCTGAGAGGCGGCCATTCCTGCCTGCTGGGATACTGACAGTTAACCTTTTGCTCAGAGATTTCTGGGAGCTCTGCCAGATTTTCCCACCCTGAATAGCTTTTTAAGAAAAGCTGCAAACTTAACAGATCGCACATCCCGAGCAGTGTACTACCTCTGCTACATTGGCTTACCTACAGAGATAATAAGCCTGTTAGCAACCTCTGCTGGAGTGAACCGAGCTGATGACCTCCCCATCCTCTTTTATTCTTATGTGCAGCTTATTGCTAAGTTCAAAATACCCCAAACAAAGCATTCCATAAGTTTGAGCTGATCATACTTGGGAAAGTAGAAACACGAAACAAAAGTTATTGCACGTTTGAGAATACTGAAAAAGAAACAGGCCTTACTTTCTGTGCTCCTGCTGTTCACCTCCGGCACACAGCATTAGTACAATGGCTTTAGAACGTCAATGGACACATGAATGGATATCCTGTCATACATGACATACATCATAAGACATCTCTGAACTTTTGATCCCCTCCATGTCTTGATAGATCTATTGTTGAACCCAAAGACTTAGGGAACAATGGTGTTTGACGCAGGGAATCTGGGGTACAGTATGGGTGTCTGCAGCCCAATCTGGTAATTAAGTGGGGTTAGAGCCAGGAGGGGCTCAGCGGGGTGATGCCTGGTAGGGGTGCTTGAGTCACTGCAGGGTATATAGAAGATCACAGAGAGACAGAGACAGACACCCCACCAGGAGACCAGGCTGGCTTCTGACATGCCAGGAGTGCAGAGGTGTCACCATTCATGTGTGCAGTTTTGAGATTGTCTCTCTAATTCCTGAGGCCAAATGAAGAGAGTTCCAGCACTAATATAATATAATATAATATAATATAATATCATGTCAGTATAATAAAAATAACTAAATATGTATGTACAATTTGATCTTACCATAGAAAATTTTAAAATATTGTTAAAACAAAAGATAATGAATATACACTAATTACTAACTCTTGCAAGACTCAAAGCTGTTTTCCCTTTATCGCAATACAGCTGTGAGACGCTACAAAGAATCAACTATGAAATAATTAATTCAAATAAATTAAAGCGATAAATATCCATACCAATTATGAGCCATTAGATCAATTAAGCATTGTTGTGTCTTGAATTTCCTCTGTCTGCCCTAATTATAACTATAGCCAACTATTGTTATGTATTTTTTTAAATGCATTAATTATAATGAGTGGGTCAGAGCCTTTTTCTCTTTCTTTTTAAGTGATATTATTTTCTTTTAAGTTCACATTTGTCACCACACACAGAGCATATAAAAATGGCAAAGAGTTTCTCTTTTTCTTTCTTTTATTAATTGCTTTTCTGCACACAAAAAATTAATCTGATTAGATATAAAACCTTTTTTTTCTTAAAAAAAAAAAAAAAAAAAAGAATTTAAACATTACCAGGAATACTATACGGGTCTTGAGGTTCAACAGTTTTTGAAAATTAAATTAAGGGCTTGCTCCCTAAAGAAATTGAGATCATATCATTAGGACTATTATACTTTAATAATATGACATTAATTGAAAACCAAAGAGTGACCTGCTGGAACAGACTTTTTCTTAGCAGTGCCTTTAACAAAAATGCCCCTTGGGTTGATTTACAGTAGTACTTACATTGGGAGCTAATAAGTAGAGTTAAATGAAAAAACGGGGCAACGTTTTTAATTAGGGCAGTCATCCCTAAGAACAACATACTTCAAGTTGATGAGTGAGATTATCATACCCAGAGTACAAGGTATTATGCTGGTTTTGACCTACAAAAATGACTCCATGTAAGGTCAAGGTCAAGAATCTTCGTGTCCTGCTGAGTGTCAAAATGAGGATTATTTGGAGAAGCATCACACAAAAAAGAAATCATTGTCAGAGAAGACCATCTGGAGCAACTTGTCCTAATTCATACACAATTAAAATCAAAAGCTATTTAATCAATCTAAAAACTATTTTAAACAGCATTTTGCTAATTATTATGCATGTAAGCTTTAATTAGTACATATTAATTGAGTGGCTATGGAATATTTGTTCTTGTAAAATAAAATAATTATTTGCCACAATGCAGGATAATTAAAGGAATAAATTAACTAAATAAAACTGGCTAAAGGAACTACTTTCCTTAACACAAAGTCTTGTTAAAGACCAATTAAAAGGTAAAAAACAAAATAGCCTATATTAAACAATGCAAGAACTCTTCCTACCCTGAAATAAAAAGAACAGCGGGCAACATTTTGGAGTTTTTGTCGTCAGTAAAACATTTGCAGAGGGCCATTACCCAAATCCTCAATTGAGAGGGTTCTTAAAGAGCTTAAGGGCCTTACATCTCATAAGAGAGCAGTCTAAAGAGCGCGTTCGGCTCCGCTGAGCCTTTAATAAGTAAGATACATCCCTGTCCCTCAGTGCACCTCTCCTTAGCTTACATTTCAGCCATGTCTTGAGCGGCTGGCACTACCGAAAGAAGGGTGAAAAGGTCCCCTTTTCCTTTGTAAATAGCTGAATTTCAACGTCATTCCAAAATGTATGAAACAAAGTAATATAGTTGCCGCACAGGTCACTGATCTCACGCAAGAAAGACGAATTCGAATGTTTTTGCGCGATTATTTTCAACCGTCCACATTTACATTTTAAATTCAGTTCAATTTTTCAAAACGTTCTAGTTTAATGTAACATTCCGTAAGAACGGAACTATTCCAGCATTTTTTGACATCATATAAATCTAACAGGTGAATCTGTCTTTATAATTTCACGACTATTACATGCGGAGATTTTGCTTTAACTGCCTAGTGCTATCGCCTATTTCGTTTTTCCTGGACGGCAAAAACAGATTCAGAACACAGCATAATTTAGGAGTTGGGGTTTTACAGATGAGAACATCGACCCATATGGTCGTGAACCACCAATGAACATGGCTACATCCCTAAATGCATAATGTCAGTTTAAAACAAAGGAAAATGAAGCCGACGCACCGCTGATGCGTTTCCCTGCAGCTGGCAAATATCATGCTCAAGTCACTGAAGTTACGGTGTCTAATCACGCTAATTAGGTTGAAAAGCAAACTTTAAATCCTTGCTTTTGTGAAACTAACTTTCTATCAAAAGTTGCAATTTATAAACGTTCAACAAAATGGAAGAAAGTGTTGAGTAAATACTGAAATAAAAGGCATTTTAGGAAGGATTTTATTTAATAAATGTTTGAATAGAACAGAAAAGGGCTTAATTTGAGGTCATTATGAATAAAAAAAAATCTTGAAATATATAGACAAACACACATCTATATTCTGGTTCTTTTAGACCACAGGATTCAATTTTCCTAAGAATGAAGGGAGAAAAAAAAAAACACTTAAAATTAGGCAAAACATTTTAAATCTCCAAACAGCCAAGAACTCAAAAACCCTAAAATAATTCTTGATTTGAACATGACTCGTTGCTGAAGACAAAGCCAGCAAAACTAATAATAACAGGCTATTAAAAACGCGTAAAATTAAAAACCTCAACTTTACAAAGATTTGTCTTTTATGAATTCCCATGATGAAACAAACATAAGGTCTATGTAGTTGTCTTCTTTTGGATGAATAAATCAGTGATGTGGAACTTTTGCGACAATATCTGTCATCAACACTGTTGTACAGGGTTATTTTACATCTGAGTGATAAGTTTAATTTCATTCGCAAGCTTAATATCCAATTTAAATGCATATGGTATTGCAAGTGACACCGTTTTGCATACACTTTAAACATTAGGTGTAATGAGGTTTGGTGATCTCGGAAAATTTGATAAAAGTTTAAACAAAGATTAATCGTGAAGGAGATGAAACTGTATTTTATATCTTGTAATTTGGCACGATGGAGACAAGTATTCAAACGCCTTCATATCTTTGAGGAATTATTTTAAAAAATGGACCAGAAGTAATCATTAAACTCACCCAGATAACAATTGTCAAAAATGTCGCAAAGAAAATAATTACTGATGTGACGTCGCTTCTTGTTTTGGCTCTTGCTACATGGTGCTTCAAGAATCCTTCCCTAGAGATGCCTAATGTTTTATTTATTTATTAAAACGTCAACATCAAGAGACGTAACTGAGGATATGCCAGTACTGCAGATTATTAGGACATTTTTTAATTCATAATAACAATAATAACAGTGACGACGATATGCCATTATATTCTGAATTGTGTAACTGTTTGTGCGTGTTTTCTCAGCCTTTTAGTCGTGGCACAAGGGTCCTCCACACCACAGCAGACATGGTTCTGTCAAAGTTAAAGAAAATTTCAGACCGAAAAGGCTGAGTAGAGCTCCTACAGTCATGCAGCAGTTTTTTTTTTTTTTTTTTTTTTAAACCTAGACTTAGACCACTGGGATTACTTTAATGGTGGTTTGTGATGTCACAGTGAAACATCCAATTAAAGTCTCGTACCAAATGACTTTCCGACATTGCAAAACCCTACAATCCCATACAATCAGGTAAATTATGTGAAATATTATTAGCCTACTTTACTGTTGATGTTTTACTTTTTCTTTCACCAAAAGTTTAATCAACGGCGTAAAAACTAATTGCATAATCCTGTACACTGTAAAAAAAATTGCTGTAGTTATGCAGCTGGTTTGACAGTAACTTGTTGTAGATTTATATTTATCACATTTATTGGCAACAGTTTGTTTAAATATAAATGAATAAACAAAAACAAGTCTTTTAACTTTGCAGAATAAAACTATTAAAAATAGCCTCATAAAAAGCATTCTGGGAAACAGAAATCCTCATCAACCTTTTTCTGTTTTCTTCTGATATTGGTTCCCAGAAATGCTTTGCATGAGGCTGTTATTTTATTTTATTTGTCCTGTAAAGATAAAGATTTGTTCATGTTTAATGTTCATTTATCTTTGAACAAACTGTTGCTAGTAAATAACAAATGTAAATCTACAGTAAGTTACTGGCAAACAGCAGCGAATAATACTGTAATTTCTACAGAAATATTTTACAGTGTATATATTATATAACATTCTTTTGTTTCATATAATAATTACAATATGTGGGTTTAACAACATTACAGGACGAACAAAAGAGCAAAACAAAAAGCGAATAGGCTAACTACCAAACTTTTATCAAGAGCTGAACATTTAAAATGTACTTAAACATATAAAGTCACAAACATGGGAAATTATGTGGTGCGTTTTAAAATGGTTTTGTTAATGTTAACAGCATTTGAATTATTACGTCAAACGCAGTTCTCTCAGTGGGATATATCTCTTCACAATGACACCATGAATAGGCTAATGTAATCTACAGTTCAAGTACACAGAGCCCTAATCATGAAATATCCCTATTAAAATAATTAATGGACGTAGGCTACATATTACATTATTATTTTGCCGATTTAGTTTAAAATACGAAAATATACCTATGGGCTACGAGTTGCACAAGAGTTGTTTCCATTTTTTATTGCTTTAACAAATGACAATTAAAAATAAATAAATAAATAAGAAAAACTTACGAACTTGTGAATCTACTCAGTCGGTTTGTTCTGGTGGTCTCTAGATGAAATCGAAATGTTTGTCAGAGGCTTCGTGTCATAGAATGGCACTGGTGTGATGTTGTATGAATGACATGACCATGTCATTTCCTCCCCATTGAGACTCGCTGAGTCCTTTCACCGATATTATTAGCATCTGGGTCAGTCATTATTGTAGTCTATACAGAACAAAACGAACGAGGGGGGTGAAGGAGACAGAGCATTTCCTTTCCTTGTGAGCTTTTCTGAATATTGATCTGAAATACATTAATATAGATGTTCGAGCTGCAGAGGGAGTCTATAGCATAAGATGCACATGTCCCACGCTTGGCAGTCAAGAGCAGTGGCTTTTGAGATCAAATGACTGTCAAAACGAACAGTGAAAGTCTGAAACGTTTGTTGTAATAGAGCTTCGTGTAAATGTCACATATTTTTATGACTTCAAACTTGAGTAATAGAGAACGTGACAAAAACACAGCTTTTGACTGGCTGGAACTTTCTATTTTATGTGCTCACAAAGCGTTGAAGCTATTGTGCAGCAGTCGGTTATGCCTGACCTCAGATTCACAATGACAAACTTTTACAAAACAATAACGAGAAAGGATTTCGGGGCGCCCAGTTTTACTCTTACCCTCTTTTCACGCTTCCCTTTCTCTCCGCAGTGCTCTTTATTTCTCCAAAAAGCATGCACACT
>JAUCMU010000042.1:10915845-10931066 GCA_032275025.1 Enteromius treurensis
AAAGAAAAAAAAATCTAAATCGAAAAGTTTCTGAGAGGAAACCAAGGGCGATACTGCCATGGACAATGGTGAAATTATTTTATTTATTATTTATTTTTTTCAAAAAAGTATAAAACGTTATTTTATATGAATTTTAAGCTTAGTTTTTTTTTTATTTTGTCAGTCCTTTAAAAGTCGTTATGTTTTTATAAAAACAGCGGGACACGAAAGACATTAAGCTTTAGACTATAGGAAAAATGCAAATATTAAAATAATGAGGTCATACAGTCTTTCTCTTTCCATTTTATATAAAGCCTATATATTTATATATAAACTGCGCTTTTCTATAAAAGTTTCCTTTAAGCTCTACCCAAAACACTTGACGGCCTAAAACGATTTAACCAGACGTCCTGATCTCAGTTTTACTTTCAATGTTCCGGAGATCTATAGGCCTTTTTTTTTTCATTGTATATCTATTTTTGCTAACCATATTAAAATACATGGATGCTGTTGATTATAGACAGGGAAAAATAGAACTCATGCTAAAGAAGTTACACAAAGTTATTTTAAAAAAAATGTTCAAAATTACCAAGAAAAGTCGCGTTGCAATAAATACACATAAGAGAGATTTTCTCTTCCATTTTTCAGGCTAATCTGAAATTGAGCCTAATCTTAAAAGATATACAAAGGCCTTGAAATTTTAAGGCATGATGGGTCTAAATGTCACTAAAGAAAGAAGGATTAGCCAATTATATAGCCAAAATATGATTATCAGGTAGAAATTTGTCTAACAAAAACCAAATTTGCTTGACAAAAGTAGCATATATCTAAACAGCATATTGACAACTGCGCGAAGAGAGCGTTTTCGACATTGCAGTGATGTAAAGTGAGATTTGGAGAAGTGAATAAACAGCATCCGATATACACCTGTTGCACAGACAAGTCGCTTATATCTGAGGGAGCCTAACAGCTGTCCCCTCCTGCTCCATCCCGCGAGGTTTAGAACATCTGAAGTTGGCCAGCTAACTGAGAATCAACTGTGTCTTTCTTTTGGGATTTGTTCTTTAATGCAAGTTACGTGCTTACAACGAAAGTCTCATTGTCATAATGCAAACTTATCGAAAGAAACCTCTTTGGATAAGTCTGCATTAAAGGACACACGGAACATCAGTTTATTAATTTATTTATATGTTTGACTGATTATTGACTGGTTCGCCGCAAATAATGATGTTACTAATAATGTCACAGACTTATACTAGTTCCTTCAATGTACGATGTGCTCTTAGGCACATTAATCATTCACTCACTAAAAGATCAATAATTCGGTAATATTTCAAAACACAAAATACTTTACACGAAAATAACCAATCACTTGCTAGGTTAATTTAAGTTATAATTTAATGCTTTAAATTAGGATTTAATACCGTCCTTTCCAGACAAGCTAACCACTTAAGACTGCATAATTTGCATATATAGCCCATTATATGCATGCAAATAATGTCAGTTTATTCGTTAGCTATGATGAACAGATTTAAAAGCCTAACTTGCAAAAACATTAAAACCCTAAAAAAATGGAACATCACAACATAATGGGGATATGAATATGTATCACTGCTCCACAGTCTCAAACAGGAAATGGTCAGTAACCTTTATCCTCATCCTCTGAGTCCCTCAAGGTTTTCCCCCTATTTCTTCAGTGTGTTTTCAAAAGGGCAACAGGAAGCTGGGGGATCCCGTGTGACCCCGGTATTGTTCTAGGCCCGATATCACATCCATTGACTGGGTCACATCTGTGCTGATCTGAGCTCTATGATCTGTGAGCTGGCAAAAGCTCTTGCACGCATTCACAAATCCCTCTTTGCTTCTGCGCGAGACCTTTTGTAATGGAGAAAACAGAAATGAGAAAAGTTTCGGAAACCCACAAACGGGCTGCATTCTAAATAAATCCTGCTGATCAGCGCTAATGCCTCAAGAACCAGAAATCCCACAATAGGCCTACTAGAGAAATACTCTACGAGAACTAGAACATGTCTGCTTGACTTTTAATATAGGTCGTGAGCCACTATTAATTTATATTATAATAAAGACAGGTAACATATAATAAGGATTCAAAGTAAAAAGACTTATCCTGAACTTGAGCCAGTGCAATTACGCGCAAGCTTTTGTTTCCCGTTTTGTTGAATAGTTGATTTTTAGCGGGCTGCATACCACATAAGGAAGCCAGCGTGATTCAAGAGTGTTAATCCTCAAGGATTTCTCCAGGATGAAAATGGTGCATCAAATTACCCCGAACAGCAATATGACAGCTTTTAAAAGTTTTGTGTTTCTTTGTTATGACTGTTTTGGGAAAGTGGAAAAAAAGTGGAAAATGTGGGCGCACGGTCTTTTAGAAACATTTTAGGCTTACTTTATTAATTTAATTAATTTACCATTCCTTTATAATTAATAGGACTTTTACTTTGTAAGGAAAACTAGATGTTATTTTGTCAGATTGGCCCTGTCCTGTTTACAAAACAAGCATAATGTCATGTTATAAACATCATATTAAACTCATATATGCAAACAGTAAATTGAGAAGAAAAAAAAAACTTTGCTCTCACTGTCCCCCCCCCCATCAGGAATAGTGTCATTTATAACAGTCCTGCGCATAACAGTGTTATTATCGTAACATTTTTTTCTTAAATATGCCTTTACAGTTGAATTATAGCTTAAAGCCCCTTCATTTAAAGCAAAAACATACTTTAGTACCGCCCTAACGGGTCTCTGCAATAGTTTAAATGTTTAAAAAGTTAATTATGATGAACATACTTGAGAATACAATAAGCTAAATGAAGAGCCTTTTAGGCTATAGCCATAGACGTGCATAAGCATTACAAGCGCAATTATAAATAGTCCAAAGGTCACAGGTACACACAAGTAGCCAGAAATTAAAGAATTGCACTTTGATCAAATAAATAAATAAAATAAAACAAAGCAAATGATCCAAAACCACGCTCTTTTGTGGCTAATGATGACCTATAATGACCTATAACCGTGTGCACTGAACATTCAGACCTGCCACCAACAATTCTAAACAAGTAGCTAGGCTATTCTGTCAATATTCCATTCCAAAACTGTATAGGCCTACTGGATATTTTCATAAATGTGTCTGTTGCCACAAGAATGGTTATGTCCTGTAACTGGCACTGGCATAGGCTATCTATTTTGTATCTAACGACTTCGGATATGCAGACATAGATTTATCTAAACTTACGGTCATTAAATAAAACCGACGATCCCCAGTAAAGTCAAAAAAGCAAAACGAAATGTTGAATTGACGAAAATGTAAGCACGACAGTGATACGCTATAGCTATAGCTCTGCTAACACTCTGTAGCCAAATACCATGGGCCATGCGTCCCCTTTTAGTTAGCCAATCTAATTTGCACCAAGGCCAAAAACCTGTTCTGAAACTTTCCAATAAGCTCACTTCCAAAAGTGGTCGTTTGTTTCATTTTGACGCTCCAGGACGCCATGTACGCTCCAAAGATCACTGTTCGTTTGCTTCGCTGGTTTCTTTTAAAGCGCCACAGCCACGCCATCTACTCCTATTTAAAACTACTGGAGTGATTTGCTTTTCTGTCTTTGCAAACCGTTATAACGATACAATAAAGCGATTGATTTAACTAAATATTTGTGGATACAAATACCCTATTCACATCACAACACTCTTAATCCAGACCAACAGCAACACCGCATAGCCTAGTAACATTTCAATTGATGGCGGTTTGTTTTTATAGCCTATAATTAGGAATTGAATGCATGTAAAACAAAGCTGACAGAAGGATGAAAAAAAAGAAAGAAAAAAAAAGAAACATTTGTTTTGAGTAATGCGCCATGGAGTTGCCGCGCGTAATTAGTTAGTTCATTATCGTACGCAGGCCTAAAAACACTGGTGCAGACTTACACTGACTTTGCCGTAAAATAGCACAGCAGTGCTTACTGTGAAATTAAGGAGTCTAGGATATTACGAAATTGGACAGTGTGTGACCTACCACCGAATTAGGCTACTTGTAAAAAATGAACACACCCCTCCCCCAGTGCCATTTATAAACCTTTTAGTTTTACTAGACTATTCAGAGAGACAGCGGCTGCACATACAGACAAATAAGCAAATGTATTTATCAGATAATTTGTTGATCTTTTTTGTAGTTATGGATTTGAAAAGGCAAAATATTGGGATGCTGAACACTTCTGAGCTAATAGAGTACTATCGCTTTAAGTATCGAGAATAAGGCGAGGTTGGGTGCTGTCATTTACTAGAGAGTCACTGGGTCATGTGATAAAATTTCGCTCCATTTATTGGTCAAAGGCACGTGTCTAGGATACCGGACTGCGACGTCACCCGGGGGACTCGTATTAAAAATAAGAACAAAAATCCGTAGTGAAAGTATTCTAGAGCCAGTTTGCGTTTCCTTATTTACTAGAGCAGGTCTACTGCTTTGATACTGCACAGTTGTAATTTGCCTGTATGTTTTACAAAGTAGATATATAAAGACAATTGCAAGGGGCACACTGTGGAATTAATTTCTAAAACTATGTTTTTTCTTTTTACGCACACAAGGCGGTTTCGTCGTATTTAACCGACAAAAGAATCAGAAAAAGGGATTTGTCCTTTTTTCACCGTTTGTTTTTGTTTGCAGTGAAACTAAGAAATAAGGAAAATATACCACAAAAACTGGAACACAAACATACGAGTGCGCGAGAGAGAAAGGGGTTAAAAAGAACATTTGGAGAGTTTCACTATGGAAGAAAATGATCATAGCAACAGAGATGCGGAGCGCCAGGATTCAGGCGATGAGTCCAATAGGGCTATTCTACCCCTGTTGCAGGCTCCTGGAAACATACTCCCTCACAGAATCACCAACTTTTATATCGACAACATTTTGAGACCAGACTTTGGTCGCAGGAAAGAAGGAACCAGGCGCGACGAAATTAATATAGTCGAAAGAGAGAATCGCTGTCCATCGGCTCCCGGATCAGGGCAGGTAGGAGCTCCAGTGTCAGGGGAAGGAACCTCGAGCCCTCACCCAGTGAGTGCGTCTAAAAAAACTGATATCACCGCGGACGGACCTCTGAAAACCCGTGCAGAGACTGGAGATCAGTGTTTAAGCTCAGATTCGGATTGCTCGCAAAGTAACGCTGCGCAGTCGAACCAACCGATGCTTTGGCCGGCTTGGGTATATTGCACAAGATATTCAGACAGACCTTCATCAGGTAAGAATTTATTTTCTCTTCAAACTTCAATTAATCTTCGCAAATATTAGCTGTTATAAAAGTGCGCGTGCTTTTTGAATCGAAAGTGAGCAAATAAATGACTAAATTCCAGAAATTTGTCAATGGAAAGGGGGCACGACAACGAAGAACAAATGTTCTTCATGAATGTGAAACGGCCCGCCAAGAGTCAGTGAGTTCTTTTATGGAGTCTGTTCTCTCAAATTAAAAGGAATAACTAACTAATAGATTTTATTATTATTATTATTATTAATAATAATAATATTCATTTAAAATCTAATATTTCAAATAGGCCTATTTAAAATATATAAAATAGGCTACTGCTGATGCACGCTACATGTTTAGAATTATTCAAATGATCTTATGCATAATGTTATCCTCGTTTTAAAATGTTATTTCGATCCTAATAATAATAATCGGAATTATGATTATTATTATATTTTGTTTTACAGGCGTTGTAGCCTATTATGTAATCAGTAGCAAACCCCACAAAACTACGTTAGTACTACAGTGCATTGTGACCCTTCGTTTAGGTCCTATTTGATATTTCTTAAGTTGCAAAAGAAAATGAAGACTGATTAAAATTGTACAATTTTAGGAATGGTAATTATGGTACATTTTGGCTTTATTTTCTCAAAAGGAACGGGTAGTTTTGCGCCATTGCTACTTCGATGTCTTTGTTGATATTTAATTAGCATATTTTTGACAATGGAGTTGGACGCACCACAGAAGCTAAATGCTAAATCAGAGATCTTCAAAACTAGCTTCTGAAATAAATATGATATTCCTGCATTTACCGGAATACGAAAGCAAAACCCCCGGATATTTTAGACAGTATTTCAGCGTTTCTGATTAACTAATTTCAAATGAAGTTCAAATTGCTCGGAAAACGGCCTTCCGAAAAAAGTGGCAACGCGAGTTTTTTTTTTTTTTTTTTTTTTTTTGTGACGATGAAACTTCTGATTAATATTTTTTACAATAAGGATCTTACGAATACATCTCAAACCTGTTTCTACTAAATGCAGTCTTTGGACATAATTTTATCAAAGTTTTTATACAGTAAACCACATACCGTTGTTAGTTATATAGGGATGAATATCTGGAAAGGTCACACTAACTTAAAAGAGCCTATAAACCCCTTGTCACGATGCGAGTACGTTTATTGGTTCCTTAAATAGATTTTTCGATTATACAACTTGAAAATATTAATATTGTTTTATAACAGCAGTCTACAATCGAAATCATACTCGGGTTAAGCTAAGTAAAATGAGTAAAAATAGGGTGCTCATCTCATAGGCTGCCGATCAATCTATTGTCAGCATTCAGACCACGCGGAACCTTTGGGTGCACTGGTGTAGGCTACCTAAGAATGAAATAAAAAATAGAATACGCAGTAGGTACGTATGCTAGAATTGAACGACAGGTGCTACTCCTAGAGCAAGTTTACAAAAACGTTCTCTTATAAATGTAGTTCCTATGGTAACAGAAAGAGGGGAAAGCCTCTTTCACCCCTCCCTTTCTGGCAGTCACCCCCACCCCCACCCACACCCACACTACTACTACTACACCATGCTTCCATAGTCAAAAATAGAGCAGACTCCCAGAAACAATCCAAATAGTAGCTGAAATAACGCTATTATTGAAACAGCACGATTGATTAGAGTTGTATTATTTTATATTATTATGAAGCAACTATATTGAAAGGCTGCTGATATATTGATAGCATGCAAAATGTAATCTTTTTCGTTACTTTCTGAAACGCAGGACCAAGGTCGCGCAAACCAAAGAAGAAAAATCCAACCAAGGAAGACAAGCGTCCAAGAACAGCCTTCACAGCCGAGCAACTCCAGAGACTCAAGAACGAATTCCAGAATAACCGATACCTGACGGAGCAGAGGAGACAAGCTCTGGCCCAGGAACTCGGTCTCAACGAGTCTCAAATCAAAATCTGGTTTCAGAACAAAAGAGCGAAGATTAAAAAAGCTTCGGGGAGCAAAAACTCACTTGCATTGCACCTGATGGCACAGGGACTCTACAATCACGCCACAACAGCAAAGGACGACAAATCAGACAGCGATTAACGTGAAGGACAGGACATCTGAAATGCAATAATTCTAAGGGCCAGTGTACAAAATACCAGCATTAAACGGATGAAAACTATATGTATAAGATTCGATTCTGCAATATTAAATGTATATATCCTACTTTAGGTGTACAGTGGTGTAAAACTTCTTCAGTTAGAACCACTGCCGTACACTTACTGAAACTTCAGATAGAGCGCGCGAAGAAAAGGACGCTTCTTTATTTAAAAAAAGGGGGTGGGGGGCGATTTGATTGACACTTGACGTTGAGCCACAAGTGAACATGTTAAATCCATGCTGAAGTCCAAAGATTTTTTCCTGCTGCATTCAGGCGACTGTGATTTAAAATAAATGGTAAAAAAAATGTTTTATATGATTTAGATGTTTGTTTCCATGCCTAATTTTATTACTGGATGAATGTTTTACTTTATTGACTGGAGTTGTTTTACAGAGACATGGTATTTAAAAAAAAGACAACATTGCATATCATCATATCAAGCTTACAATAATTTAGTATATTGTATTTAAAAGATCTGTGGTCTAAAATACTATCCGCGAGGATGCTACACATCCAATATTCTCACATTTTCAGGAAATAGATCAGACATCTGAACGCATACGAGTCAGTAAACCTCAAAACTACACTTCTAATGCAAGTACTTGACTTAAGTTGTTGTCTGTTGAATTTAGCTGGGAATGTACAATAAAAGTTCTCTCATCTTCTTTTTCCAAATGGATATCTGGCAAGTTTTTTTTTTTTTTTTTTTTTACAGAAGCATTGTCGTTTCATCCCTTATTTGTACACTTCAGTATATGAACTCACAGTTGTTATTTAGCTGAAAAAGCAACTCTCTTAAAAGGAGTTTGTGAATATTATTTAAAATCTTCACACCAGAGTATTTTTTTTTATAAATTATGAAACTGTCGTTAAAAATCATATTGTAAATACGCAGCATCATCACCACTGCCTCCAAAATACTAGCAAAACGTTTTGTAAATTAATCTTTTGTAGCCTATATTAAGTAAAAAAGACGAAAACTAAAGAACTGAAAAATTTACTGAAAGACTAATAATCGACAGTACAGGTGTAAAAAGTAAACAAACCATTTTATTTATTTATATAAATAATATTTTGTGTAAAATAACTAGAAGCAGTTCGTATGGCACAGTTTCTAAAGTGAACTGGAACGCAAAAGATTTATTGTACCGCTTTGCAGAGCTAATAATGTTTTCAAACGGTCTGAAAAGAAGGCAATGGCAAGTAACACAACGCATTAATTAACAAAAGTTAAATAACTTTAATAAAGGAAAATTTACTCCTCAAATTCAGCCTCTAAAAGCAGGCGGGGCACACAGCACTAGGTTCTTTACTATTAAGGTAAATCGGTTTCACAGTGATTTACGCAGCCAAAAGAGGTAGCAAAAATAACATTTTTATTAATAATAATTTTATTATTGTGTGCATGGAGCAGCATTTTGGAAAAATAAACCCCTCAACAAGGAAGAAAAGAAAAGAAAAAAAAAACAGGTCACCAAATGTTGTACAACCAAACATAAAATGAAAAATTCGCATTACCGTAACAAAGTTTAAATAGGCCCTACATCAAAACAGAGCCACATTGACAGATGCACTAGTCTACGGCATGGTAAAACTCGATCTACAGTATAATGATCAAAAAGTCTTTTTTTTCTTATGGGACATGCCGCACATCTGGTTTCGTTTATTTGATTGGAGAAAAAAATAAATAAATAAATAAATACAATTTAAACTAGCCTATGCTACAGTCAAATTTAGTCCAACTGTCAACACTTGGGGGAGTCCAAATGCTGTTGTATTTTCACTTGTAAAATTTATATCACAAAAAAACAAACATTGGTGAAACTTTACACAAGTAGGTCTAATAACCAGAAATAGGACTAAGACTACTTAAATAACAGATTTAACTAACCAGTCTAAAAAGTAAACCACTGCACATTTTTGCAAATATATATAAAAAAAAATATATCGATAGGGAGTTAAACTTCGTAAATACGTGTTTGGCATGAGTGCACTCGTAACTCTTAGGCCTACCAGAAACTTTACACGTACTTTAGTGCTACCTGACGCCATGAAAAGGTTTCTAGAAAGTCGTATTACTGAAAAGGTCCAACACAAAAGGCGAGATATCTCTGAGAACCATTCCCAGCATTGACCTGTTCCTCAGCGCCAGAGAATCTCATCTGCATTTCTATTCTTGCCAAGCTTGTATGTGGAAGTAACGCCCAACGGTCACTGACTTGATGAGCTTCACTGGGAAGAAAAAGGCAGTGGTCGCTCAGACGCGCAGCGAGGCTCCTGAATGAAGTCTGTGGCCGGGAGACCCCGTTGAAGGTCAACGCCTCCTGTCACAGCTGCAGGTGGCTCGTTTCACTTCGCCCACATTTCATCACCTCCGAATTCAACACGGATCTTAAAAAGGCATCTCATTAATTGGCTTCACTTCATACACCAACAGAACATTTCTGCAATCGAAGTTGAGATGAAATGGTTGGAGGAGATTCCTACAACTCACATCCAGAAATTCCAAAGAACTCTCAACTCTTGCTTCAGCTGTTTTGTTCAAGAAGTCATATACCGCCAACTTCTGGCTGGTGGCTGGACAGACACAATATGGAGCTCTAAAAGGCTAGGCTTAAAAAAAGTCTGATGTCCATCCCAGTTCCCCAGAACTCTAAGACACTCTATGAATTCGTCCATTTTTATTTATCATTGATAAACCGATAACACTTTCCATTCCCTAAACAGGGCTTTCAAGAATCTGAATGGCTGGGGTCCCTAGGCCAGTCGCTCTAGAAAAGAAAATACATATCAGAACGGTGTTGATCTCCCTTGTCTGCGTATCAGAGAAAGGCCTATCTTGTCTTTTTTCCAACTGAGTCATTTATCTATAGTTTTTGAATGCTTCCTAGTCAAACTTGAATATGCAATGAAGAGCTGGGGCTTTGTGGCGGAAATATAATTAAGGCAGTGAAAGACGTAGAGGGTGAAGAATGGGGATGACATCAGGCCAATTTCACACTTGGCACTCGGATGGCCAAGCCAAAGCCAGGCTCTTGCCACGCAACACAGATCAAAGCACACTGCCAGTTCAGAAAAAGCAAAAAAGGATTTAAGTATGCTAATCTCCAGGACAAATATATTTTAATCTTGTTAGAATACAAGTTAACGCCACAGCTCAGCAGTTGAACTTTATAGCGAATTTAAGGGCGAGATCAAATTTCACTTACCTTTTTTCTATGTGTATAACTTCAGGTCAATTCTGAGCGACTTAGGTAATTGTACAAAACGGTTAATCATCCAGCTGACGCGATCAAGGAAAACTGAGGATCTCCCCACTCAGACAAGTAGCTATAGCCAGCATGAAAGCATTTTGTATGCATGGGAAATTGATGTTTAGCTGTCCGGTTCCCTTTGTTTTGAGTTACAGCCCACTGCACCTTGGTAACACTTCATCTGTCGTACTTAAGCTCAAAGCACATACACAAAGCTGGGTAAACACAATAGAAATAAGCCTGCATGCGGTTTAGAAAGTTGGTTGTGGCTTTAGAGATATCTAAACTAACCTGCACAGAAAATTTCAGTTTAGTATAAAAAAAAGGTGACATGGAAACTGCAAGAACAGGAAAGCTCATAAGTTATGTAGCTTTCAACAACGACATAATTCTGAACTTATGATGGTGTTGTTCAGGCATTTCATTGGCTGATCTAACACTTTGAGACCTTGCAAGGGCAGACATTTAATACCAAGGTGATAACATTCAAATAAAGAATGTTATGTTTGTTCTAGAAATCATAGAGAGTTCTAAAAACAAACTTTTTTTGGATTATGCATATGAATTATTACTTAAATTCATATTTTTTTTTTTTACATATTTGCGTCAACTGATTATCTGAAACACCCAGGCATGACATTTCCTAAAAGAAACAGGCATCGTGTAGATTCTTGAGTACATCCTTGTGATACATTACATTTCCCCCACTGTGCACAGAGAGCAGACTTGTTAAACAATGTAACAATATCAGAGAAAGCAGTGAGCATTGTCATTTTCCCCCTCAGTGATTTGGCTGACACCCATATCCAGACCAACTCACAGAGCTAAGCAATCATGGCGTCTCTTGCTCCTTTACTCTCCCAAAACAGGACCTGCCCCTGCGCTGCCGGCACAGCGGCGCATGCGTAGTTCTGCATGGAGGGAGCTGTGAGGGAAGGGTGCGAAAGACGTGCCATCATGCTTACCCAGCGGCCATGTTCAAAAACCCGACTTGGACAGACATGGGACATCAGAACGAAACAAGCAGACTGTGCTGTGAAAAGATTTGGGACGATAAAGTCTTTTTGCCACTGCTTCTCACATGCCTGTTAACAGTTTCTCACATGAATTATCCTGAAAACTGCCAAGTATGAAAACAAATGACTCATTTAACCACTATATTTGAAATATTTTATTTTCTTTTATCATGGGTAAATGTTTCATAAATAACATTGGTAATGCCATGAAACTAAATTGAGCTTAAAAAAAGAATTAATGTAACTTAAATTACAAGTATGTATATTACTTTAATTACTATATATATAAAAATTTAATACAGGAAGCGTGTGCCCACTCATCAACAGTGGAAGCAGTTGTTATACACTTTATGAACGTCATCATTTTTATCATCATAATTTGGAAGTTACTAAAAAACATACTTCAGGAAAATATCTGATGTCAATTTTTGGTCCGGGTTTTTGAGTGATCTTCAGCAGACACTAATCTGGAACTAAAGTTCGCTGTGCTGGAAAACGGAGCTCTTGCAGTGACCTGGATGTGTGAAGAAAACAATAAGGCATAGAATTAAAAAAAAGCATTGGACAAAACTTTTTTGAAAAAATAAAAAAATAAATAAAATAATTTAAAAAAAGCTTTTAACCAAGATTCTTGCTACATTCCTAAACATTTAAAATTCTTTTCAGACTGCCACACACACATATGAATCAAATGTAGAAACAAAATTGACATTGGCAGATTTACTTTTTTTAAACCGAATTTTGTTATCAGACACTTGTTTGATAGATTTCTGAAATCTCATTTCAGAGTACAAATATAACTATATATGCACACACCGATAAAGTCGGTAAATTCCGGTAAGATTTAAATATGTCAGGCTCAAGGTGAAAAAAAAAAAAGTATTTACAGTAAAGTATAATGAACTCTCAATAATGCCATTTCACATGATTACATATTCTAATCAATGCCTAAATTTACTAGAATTCCAGCAAAATGAACACTATTCTGCTTCAATTCTTCAAGTGTTTGCAGAAATTAATTTCATAAAACTAAACTGCAATGCAGTTTTCACAGTTTACAAGTTGTTTGAGGTATAATTCAAAAAAGAAGAAGCTTCTTTTATATCATACATCTCATAGGGTTATGAGTTTGATTTTAAAAAGCAAAAAGTAAAAACCATTGTTGACTTTTGAAAACACAAAACTTTTTAAAGTAAAAAAACTAAATAAAAAATCATGGTAAGATAGGAACTGCATTAATATTTGCATGCAGAAAAGCACTAGAGAAGTGCATTTAAAACAGGAACCCTGCTTATGCAAAAAGCAAATCAAGACACCACGATGGTTTTCAGTGTAAACGTGTTTAACACTAATGAATGAAAGAAGCTGTGTCACGTCATTCGTAAATACCTGATACTTCACTGCACAGCGTCTTCGCCACATGCTCTGTCTCACTGGCGAAGAGGGAGATGATATCATCTTCCAACTCTTCCACAATGCTTTCACACTGCAAAAGACATTTTTAAAATATAGTGATGTGCTCATTCTATGAACAGCAAATAATAAAGAAGCAGTGGCAAATCACATCAGTGAAAATACAGTAACGGGCAGCCATCTTTAGCACTATACAGTCGGCAAGTCTGCCATCTTGAATGGCTCACGGGGCAACTAACAGGCAAATGTATTTAGTCATTTTACTGTGGTCTAAAAATACAGCCATCTTGTACAGAAAACAAGAAAATCAGAAAAGGCAGTATATGCCCTATACTTTTTCTATGTAATCAACGTTAAAAAGGATGAACAGAAATCATATAACAAAACAAAATAAATAAATATATTTAAAAAATAATAATAATAATATTAATAAAATAAATAATAAAAACTTCATTTAAAATTACCATCTGGTCATGTCACTTTTTAACAAAGATGTCAGTTTTGACAATTCATGAAATATCTATATACATAAACGTTTCAAAGGCCTTCAGAAAAAAATATTTGACAAATAAATGAATAAATGAATAATTTTCTAAACTTTGATTTGTAGTTTCATACTACACAACAGTCATATGATAAAAAAAAAAAAAAGCTAAAATGTAATAATTTATATAGGCCTATTAAAAAATACCAATATACACAATGACAAATTCAAATTTATACTCACAGCAAACTTCAAGGCACTGGAACTCTCCGGTCCATCAAACTTAAAATTTTTGAAATCGGGAAAGTTTGCGCCGTCATTTCCTCTCGGTGCAAATCTCTTGTAGCTCTTTTCTTTGGTGTTGGGGTCCTCATAAAGCGCATAATCGCTCATGCTATTGCAAACTTCTTCCATCAGTTCAGTTAAGTAAGTCTCAGACCTAACCAGAGGAACCTATCAGAAAAAGAATTCAGAATTATATTACAGAAAAACCAGTTGACTAAGTAACCAAAACTGAACTTCTTTTTAGAAAAAACAAAAAGAAAAGAGTAGGGCACTGAGGTCACTTAGATGACGTTTCCTTCCGTTCCCATCTAAACACATCCCCTGTGCCACGACGCTGACTTTTAACCTGCATCTCCAAAGTTGCAAAAGTAGATCCCCTTGCCTTGGCAACAGAACAAAAACACACTGTGGTGTCTAGACAGGTCAAGGTGCACCCTGCTACCGCCTCTTTGGCCTCCCCCGGAAGGAGAAAGGGTGACGGGGGGCGGAGAGAGTGAAAAGGCTGGAGAGCGGGGGGTAAGCAGTGGGGAGGGGAGTTGTCAACAGCAGCCAAGTGCAGGGTAAACAGCGGAGTCCCATCCTTTGGTCTTCTTGGGCAGCTCATCTCTTCCACCCTCCAATGATCAAAGCAGGAAGTCTTCCTTGTCAGGGCAGTCAAAGGGTGGGGGCAAGGGGGTTATTGGAAAGAGGACAGGTTGCAGATGAGCTGGATTTTCTTGCGATGTAGATATATCCCTGACCCCATTGTCCCCTTTCAGACACAGTATGGACCCTTCCGGTCTCACTGATTACATTATGAGGGCGTCTCTACCCCCTCCACTCTTGTGAGGCTCGGTGACATAAAGAGGCTTCCGTGGCTCGCTGCCATCTGGTCACAAATAAGATAAAAGGTCCCATGGAAGGACAGCAACCTATCCACACATCCCCCATCTTTTTAATTAAAAAGCTGAATGTGGTTCGATGGACCGCAAGATAAGGCAATATACGAACAACCACGAGCAAGAAAATCAGCGAATGATCATAGTCGATCGGGGCAACTAAAACCCTATCAATATCAAACAACGCGGGCATTACCACTTCCTCGGCGTTAAAACTGAATGATCATATTTGAGATCTTCACCAATTACATTCCAAACTCATTTCAAAAACTTTAGGAGACTTCGGGCTAACCACCGGAGAACAATAAGATATAAGATGCTGTCGTGCACAAAAGTCCAAAAGCAATAAAAATCTTGCCTTTGGATCTAGCAGAGGATGGCTTGTGTGCCGCATCCTCTGCAGAGTCCTTATCATGCAATCCTGAAAATGGTGGGGAATTAAATTCCTCCCCGTAACAGTCTGAAGGGTTTGAATAGAAGCTGTCAATAAAGAATTTCGG
>JAUCMU010000042.1:10931084-10955813 GCA_032275025.1 Enteromius treurensis
GGGCAAGGCGGCCCAGGCAGAGAAAAGGCTTCTCAGGGATGCCATCCTTCACTGAATTCCCTTTGGAGAGCAAGGCATCATTGTAGTGTTGAGACACAGGGCATTTCATTTTGCTGCCTTAAATCCCTAAATAAATGTCTAAAAAGTATGAACATGCACCCAAAAAGAATCACAGAGATTAGATCTGAGCGAGAGTTGTTGAATGATTATTTATACATAAATTGACCTTTTAGCAGAGCTGCTGAAGGTTATCTTTGGTGAATCTGCTAAAAACATGGGGCGCGTTGCAGGGGTTCACCTACAGCTTCTGGGCAAGTGAACCGAGCCGAGTATGAAAAGAGAAACAGGGAGGGATTTGGCGAGCTTTAATTAGCATTTATTTTTAAGTGAAGTCACTCTCAGGGAAGAGCGAGCGAGTTCTGCTACACTGCTCCAGCTTGGCTTCCTTATTACTGAAGAGAAATGGGATACTCAGGAACCACATGGATCGGGTATCAATTTCCAGCACTACAGTTATGGTGGTTATGTGCGATAAGTAAATAAGCTAAACATAATTAAGCACAGCACAAAATGCTTTCACTCTTCACAGTGGCATTTGAGTGCCATGGCTCTCGCACGCTCTTTTTTTTTTTATTTGCAATGAAAAATAAAAACTCGATATTGACAAAAAAAATCTTGTTACAGTTCCCTGAGCCGCAATTTAAAGCATAATACGCAATTAAAACCCAAATTCTTGACTTCACCTCAATGAGCTGATAAATGACAAATTAAGAAAAAAGACAGATGCATGAAACAAAAAATTAAGTACTTCATTACTCAACTGTTTCATCTGCGATGAAGCAAGACGTAACAGATTTAACAGGTTTCTTTCTTAATTCCTAACAATACCTGTATGTTTTTTTTTCCTTTTACCAAAACAGTGCTTCCCATTCATGTCCCATCATCAATTAGGGCAGAGCATTACTCTTGTTGCACTGCAAGCTGACAAACATTTTACCCATAGTTGAAACGACCTAATGGGGAGGAGGAAAAGTCAGAACTGAACAAACACTTGTTATTAGGCAGCAGTTACAATCAAAAGGGGATTAACCCCTAATCAATAGTGGAGTCGGGCACCTAATGACAGTCCCTTGATACCAGGGGTCAGGGCTTAGAGTTCATTGGGTCTGACCTTTACACATTGACACCATTGCTGAGAAGGAAACAGTAAAAATGGCTCCCTTTACTCAAGTAAATAGAACAAGCGCATAAACACCAGGGAAAATTTTAAGAGCTATGTACAACTAGTCTAATAACTAAATAAATACACAAATCTTAAGAAAAATTTTATACATTTATAAATGTATTAATAATAATTTATATTATATATATATATATATATATATATTTATTATGTATATGTTAACAGTTGTTAATAATGTTACTAAAAGCTCATAATAAATATAGTGGGAGTAAAGACTGGAAAACTGGGGCAAGTTCTATCGTCACTACAGATGAACTTTTTCACTTTATTTATTACCATCGAGTTTGTGCTCTTGAGAAAGTGAGAAAGACATATCCCAAGTTGCCTATCATCCTGAACGAAGAGGAAATGATATACTTTGGAGTAAAGTCTAAATGCATGGGTAATGATAAATGTGATACATTAATTCCGGAGAACTTAACGGTCAATCATACCTTTTTGTCTGTTAGACTTCCATCGGGTTTAAGTCTGAATCCACCAACATGAATCGTCTTTTTAGGATCAGTTTGACTGATTGAATAGTTCATCTCCTCTGCAATCGCCATACAGGCTAGAAAAAAAAAAAGGAAAAAATTAATTATCTAAAAATCGAATTATAGTGAAAACCAGAAAAAGGCCAGGGGGTGGCTTAATTTATTTATTTTTTTGTAACATCTTGACAATATCCAAATCAAAACATTACCAGCAAGATATATAATAATAAACACATTTCCTAAATATACATTTCCATGAAATAATGTTGTATACCTACTTGTCCAACTAAGGATTAGTCCTAGATTTTTAACCATGGCTTGTACTTAAAATCATCTGAACTAGAGTCAAATTTCTATCAACTTTTTTTTTTCATTGCTGCATACACTTATTTTAGAAAAATTGCGATGTCAAAAGATGCACTAGCTAGGTTTCTGGTAAAATCTTGAGTTTACTGGTGCTTAGTCATGCTTGCTATATTACCATGGCAACTGCCAAACCTGGGAGGAGCTTAAAGTAGGATTTATGTGAACCAAGCTTTGCACCCTTTGATTCTCCAAAAAGGCTTGGTCCTAGAATTAGTTTCACCAAGTTTTATTATTTTCTAATACTAATAATATTATTCCATAATAGAAACCAACAGGGCTTTTTTGAAAGAATCTTAGTCCTGCAAAATGACCAGAATGGAATACACATTTAAATTGTACATTTACCATTCAAATTAACTTCGGAATCCTCTGAAAGTAAGAACTGAAATCTATTCAGATAGTAGAAATAGTTTCAGTGTTGGTTTAATTGTTGGCCTTTTATATCGATAACTCAAATGAAAAACTAGTAAGAAAAATGAATAACCTACGAGACCTGTTTGCTTATCTTTAGTTTAGAACAACTTCATTTAAGATGGAAAAAGAGAATTTAGCTTAGAAATTGGGATTAAACATTCACGATCGAAAGGCAACCCACAAACAAAAGTGTAAAAGTAATGTTAAGATGTGGAAATTACAGTTAGAAAAAAGAAATTCACTGACTAAACAGCTGTACTTTGTACTGTAGTCATGGTTATAAAGATCTGAATGCTTTGGGAAAAAAAAAATTTGCTTTATCAATGTAATACAGCACTTAAATATGACTACGCTTCTGTTGAGTTTCGTTTTGAAGAACTGCAAGTAATCAAGTGAAACCGTAATATACAATACAGAATAAATAACAGAGCAATGTGTGATGTAAATAAAACTCACAAAAAGCTTATTATTAAAACGTTACGGAAAAGCCCACAGCACGCACTATTAGAAACGAGCAATCCAATTTATAGCAACATAAAAATATTAATTTATTATTTAGAGCTCACTTCAAGTACTTTATAATCAAACTGAAGCTGACAAAGCGTAAAAGAATAAAACCAATGAAAAACAATATTTCCATGACAATATTTAGAGACAAAAGGAAATCCATAGTACAATTTCCGTTTTAATTCAGCAGGTTCAACTACAGTTCATCTCAAATAGAGTTTACATAATACTTTTTAGTAATAAAATACTTTTTAAAGCACAATTAGTTACCACTGAATGTGGCTGTTTGCCTCAGAAACTCATTTAAAACATCATTTAAGAAAAACAAATAATAAAAAAAAAAAGTTGCACTAGGAGAAATATACATAAGATGTTTTTAAATACAGTTAAAACATTTAGCAAGCCATTGTTTGCCTCTTCATAAGGTCTAACGTTGAATAAATAAATTAAGTGAAAAGCTGCTTGATTAGAAGTTCCTCAAAAGTGACTGTTTAAATTCAGCTTAATAATTCTTAATTCTACCCTTTTGAAAAAACTTTGAATATCTTTGGTTAACCAGTCACTTAGAAAATATTAACCATAGAAACGCTTGATCAAACTACTTCATGATTCTAAATAAATTAGCATTTAATTCAGGCGAATACTTCCCTTTCTCTGCACTGATGTCACAAAATGTTGGAGGCAGTTAAAAAAAAAAAATTGAAAACTGACATTTAAAAACTAGAAACAGTTGTTGTAATTACCACCTCCACAATCATTACTTACTATATATTTAAATATAATTTGTGTGTGTTTTATTTATTTATTTAGAAACTCCATGTAACATCAACTTACCCGAACAGTACAATGCTTCATCCTTCTTTGACTCTGTTGTACTGGGCAACATGAATACTGCCGCAAGAACAAGGCAAACCTGTTTAATCCATGGTGACATGCTGATCTCCTGAACGAGGAAAACATGATGAAGGTAACTGAAATTGCATTTTTCTATTTCGTAAATACACACACTCACAGAACAATTACACTGACTGTTCATCACAAAAAGCTAACGTTACCAACATAAGAAATGCCAGTCTGACTGAACAACTGTATAATTGTCTAAAAGATCTTACTTAAGCAAACACTCACCTATCATACAAATATATCCAAATAGGTTCCCACTAGCTAGTTAACTGTTTAAGTGTGTTGGCTTTGCATATATTTAAAACAAGTGTCTGATGTTCACACACAAAATATGTGATAAAAATGAATAATGAATAAAGAATATGGTACCATATTATATCAATGTCTTTGAAACGCCACAATTACAATAATTAATTTGGCATAACTTTTTTTTAACAAACAAGAAGCTTCTTTGACACAATAGTGAAGTGTGTCAACATGACTAAACTCCTATGAATAATGGCAGAACAGTGTGTAGTGTGTAAAGGGGAATGAATTATGTTGAATCATCCTGAAGTGGGGTTTCAACAATACACAAACCGAGATAGAATAGCGAACGAGTTATTGAACACCTCAGAGGTAGTATTTTTAGTGTACAAAAGGATTTTAAGAACTTATCAGGTGTATTTTATGCATAACACGTATTGCTGCTTTTCACTGAGTTAAACTTTTTGAAAACTTGAGGGTCTATTCAAAAAGTCCTGAATGAACTAGCGCCCCCAATTGACAAGCCCCACTTTTTGTTGACCATCTAATGTGTAACTTCCTTCTAACGGTCTCATCGCATTATATGCATCGCTGTTATTTAAACATGCTAGGATGCGTGTTATACTAGTTTATAGTTTAAATACATATAGCCTATACGAGGAGGTGTCACCTAATAGTGCGCTCTGAATACTCGTCAGTAAAACTTGGTGCACCTGCTCCACTTGTTTCACTTGTTCAGGTGCATGCGAGTAGCAGCTAAAAAACCCTAAAAACTAAATATTTAGGTTTTAACGTGCACGTTTAGTATTGGATAGTGGCCAACCTGTCGTTTTAAGTTTATTAAACGAACACATTATAAGCAGATAAAGTGTTTACTGTCTTACCTGAGGCGCTAACGTTACGTGTAAACAACAAGAGGTGAGCGAGGCACGGGTAAAAGTTTTCGTTGCTACAAAAAATGACTGAGACGAAAAAGGACACAAGCTCGGCACTCAGATAGCTTACACAAAAACTCCTAACAGTCCGTCTGAAAAATGAATTTCAAATGCGCTTCCTATAGAAAAAGCAACGACCATCTACGTGCCGGTTTGTCGTGCTGCCACGATCAGCAACCTTGCTGGCCGCACTGAAAAATGACAGCCGCGGCGTCCAATGAAATCACAGACTTCTGACTTTTATCCAATGAGCGCAAAGAATGTCTAGACATTAAATACCCGGATTAGAAAGTTCCCAGACACAACTCCAGCAGATAACGTACATTCCAGCCACGTGACAACCATGCACTGGTAGGAATCATCTGTTGTATCCTCACTAATATGAATAATCATTCCATGAAAGAAAAAAAGAAAAAACAAACAAACAATAAAATGAGTAAATTAATTATTAAAACGTCCTTTATTTTTGTTTCCTGCAAACTACAACAGAATTTTTGGTTTATCAGATTTGAGATTTTTTTATAATTAATCAAATCTGAATATTATTGGCAGTATGCTTTGTGTAGACAAAACAAACACAACTGGGGTGGTAGAAGCAAATAAGCACTGATATAACGGTTTTTATTTTATTTATTTGTTTATTTTTTGTTCTGTATACCAATGGTGCTTTGCATATAATATTACCTCTTTGTATGTAAAATTATTTTTAATTGTACTTTGTTCTTGGCATAAATAAATAAAAAAAGCACTGATATAAGCACTGATATAACGTTAATTAAATTATGACAAAACAAATGTTCAACAAAATAATAGCGTTTACAAAAAAATACTTACTTATTTTCAAAGTTGTTTAGGTTTAATTCTTTATTACCCACAATCCTTTGCATAATAATGGAAAATATTCAAGGTGGGCAAATTGTTCTACACTACATACTACCGTGCAAGGTTTTTGTCATATCTAACGGTTAGATATCAGATTCACGTTGCTCCCAAGTCACGTGAGTGCTGAACTTTGCACTTTCGGAAAGTTAAGTTGATTTCTGCGTTATTTTGTTTGCGTAACTTACTATGTGCAAATTTCTCCATGAGTGGTTGTACTTGACCCTGATTAATTGGCGCTAATGGAATGTGAAGTGTAACATTTACAACATTAACTGGAACGATAAGACCGATTTGCATTAGACAGCATTACGTCAATAAAAAGCAATTTTCATAGCGTATTGCGCATGCGCAGCGAAAACTCTGTCGTGAATCATGTGACGCTAGTAACATTAGCGTTTTACTGTTTCCAAAATAGTGAAGGTTTCGAAAGCAGTAGTGGTTTATTTCTTTTTGAAATATAATAATTTGTGTAGAAAGTTGTTATTAGCATTGCGACCCTGCACTTTCTTAGGTATATGTAATTTAGTGAACTAATAATAACAGCAACTCTCGATGTGCACTAAATGCTGCAATCACTTTCATTTTACCACGCAATATAATATAAAAGCAAACAAAGCGTGATTTATTCTCTTCACAGAGAACAATGAGGTTTATGACAAGCCTGACAGAAAGAGGTTTTTCAGAGGAAGGGATCAAGGTCAAAATATGAACAGGTAATGTTGCTTTGAACGTATTTTGGGTTAAACAGGTCTTCTCTGTATGTTATTTATTGTAAATAAAATAATGTAAAAACTATTCATAAATAAAGAATAATCCTGTATTTCCTTCTACTGTTTTTTCCATGATTATACTAGGTGCAAAGTACGAAATAAAGCAAAATAAAGTTAAATGGTCTTTTTTGAGGCTAAATAAATGTCAATTTGGTTTAGCATGTGCATATTTGATCTCTATACAACTCTCTTGTTGTTTATTTGTGCTTTTTAAATATAGTTCTTTCATTCAGTAAATATGAAAATCAGTATGTTTCTGGATGAGTAGGTGGTCTTGGGCACTCAATGCTTTATGTCCTTTTCTTTATAAAGTGATTCAGAAGAAGACGTTCTTGTGGAGGACTGGATTACATCCAAACAAGTGAGTAGGCTATATCCTTAACACCATATATAAACGTGAATAGATTTTCATCTGCTGTCTTGCTCCTAGATCTCTGAATCTTGTCTTGAAGATCTTGTGGAGTGATTGCATTCTCGGTGCACAGTATGATATGCTGATAAACAGCAGTAAATATCTGTTAAGATGCCAGGTCTCAGGTGATGGTGTCACATTCTGCCTCAGGATTGTGACAGGTGGTTTCTTCACAGGGCCAGCTGTCCTATTTTTTTGCAGTAAATGGTATATTATCTGCTAAATGTGTCCTAGGGCACAAATACAAGGTGTTCTGCAGATAAAAGGACCTTACTACTAGAAATAGCTTTAACTTTGGCAGATTTGAGGTCTCTTGAGGGTTGACCAGATTTTTCATGAGAGGCTTCAGTTTGCTTTATTAACTGAGAAGACAAGATGAAGTGTCCAAGCCTGATGGTTTACCAGTACATCAATATTAGGAAATTTTTTTGGAGCTGAATCTCTTCATCTTCATCTTTTTGCTAGGCTTTACAAATATCATTTAGATTATTTAAGAGCTGAGCATACTGTTCAACAGATGTATGATTGATTTATTTTAAAACACCCATAAGCATTAATTTCAGATTATTTGTATCAGGCAACTGCAGTCTGACAAAAAAAGTCTTATATACAGTAATATTTATAGATGTACAAAATTACCACAATATTGACTGGTAAAGCAATGTAATAAAATATACATTAGTGAAGGTGGATTGGTTCTTGTTCAAATGAATCTGTGTTGAAGGTCTATATCAGCCGAGATCAATTCTCCAATGAATGACTCATTAAAGTGTTGGTTGAAAAGAGCTTAAATTGAGGGTATGTTTCTCAGGATCTATTGGACACATCAGATGAAGAGCTGAACGATGACCTTTTGCGTAGTGATGATGAGAACGAAACTATGAGGTAGGGTGAACTTTTCCTCTTTCTGTAGCAGCCTGGTCTATAGGTGAACCATTAGATAAAGGTTGATTTTTGATTCCCCCCAGGGGCCTTTGTCTCAAGTGAGCTCTGCTTAGTGCAAACACAGCCAAAGCACATTGCACATAATGGGAATGTTGTTTCAAAATGCCCTTTTCTTGCTCTTTTTCCATCTGGCAAATTTCCAAACAAGAATTCCGTAGCTCTGCTTGTAGAATACTGATGTTCTTTATACTACTTTAAAATGGGTAGGTATCAGTTGTTTGGGGCTTGAGTGTGGCTGTTTTGAGCATGATTATATTTAAACACAATTCAGCTAGATTTGCAGATGAGAGATTGTTTTTCATTTCAGATGTCACAGTGAAAGCATTCCTAAACCAAAACTGCAGGCGATTGCAAGGCCTTACCTTGTTTGTGAAACTCCACACCTTGCTGAAGACCAAGCCAGAAGTCCTAAAAAAGAGGTGGACCCTGGTGAAGTTTTAGACATCGAAATCAATGCTCCTTCTGGAGATGAATTTCAAGTGAGTTACCCCTTTATCTTTTTAGATAGCATTGGTTTTGCAGTTTAAAATTTTTTTCAGTCCTTTAGCTTTCAGTGCTTTGGAATTGGCTCCCTTGAGGGAGGGAGTGACAGGGAGGTGAAATTAGATCTATTATCACTCTCTAGCAGTTTATTTGTCTGTGCCCTGACAAAGTTAGTGCTGACAGCTTGTTTGGTGGAAGGTAATGCCCCCCTGTTGTCTCCATGGCAGAATTGAGCTCTGACCTTGAGGCCCGCATCCCTGTGGAAAAGAACTCTTTGTGTTGTAGGAGAGACTCCCCGCCAATTATCAGCCTCAGATAATGCATAGGCTTCTATCAAAGCGTAAACCAAATCTGATAACGCTTGTGTAGGTGAAAAGATTATTGACCCTTTAAAAGATATCTCTGTGATTTAAATATAGAGGACATAACTGATGCTCCACTCTTGTTTTCCTGTCCACCAGAGAAAGAGATGATCCCTAATAATGGTGTGATATGTGTGTTGTGAAGTCAATGTATCATTATTTCAAGGACATCTAAGACGTTGCTGAATAAAGGCTGATCTTTCAATGTTAGATAGAGACACAGCCTTTTCATAAGTGATTGAGAGCAATACAAACTGGGGTCAAATAAGCTGTCACTGGATAAGCCAGACTGAGTAATTCAATACTCCATGCTATTGAATATGTTAATCAAAGAAAGGGACATCTTTATCCAAATGTCAGCTGATTAGATGTTAAGATGATGGATCAATAAAGTCTATTATGAAATGGTGCAATGTGTATTTAGCAGGAAGTTTCAGACTACAGTGACCATCAGCAGGCCAACATGAAGATGGATGTTAAGGATGGTATTAAAATGTTGTCCAGTTTACCCATGCAGGAGCCAAGAGAGGTATTGTATTGTCTTGGTATTTTTGGAAGAGGAGGTGCATTTATTGTACATAGGTCTAGTGTTCCTAAAGTTGATTATTTGCTGAGAAAAAAATACTTTATGTATTGTACAAACTACTGTTCCAGGGTCTGGGACCAGAACCGTTTTTGCAGTTATTTTTAAAGAAGTTTATGCTTTTATTTAGCAAGGCTGCATTAAGGGGATAGTTCACACAAAATTCATGTCGGTCCAAACCCGTTGTCAAGATATTTTTGATAAAATCCTATAGCTTTCTGACCCTCCAGGCACAGGAATTTATATTGCGTTACACTTCAGTCATTTAGCAGATGCTTTTTATCAAAGCGAATTACAAATGAAGACAATAAAAGCAATCAAAACCAACAAAAGAGCAGCAACATGCAAGCGCTGTGACAAGTCTCAGTTAACACAATACACATAGCAGGGTTTTTTTTAGAAAAAAAATAAGCTTATTTAGTTTTGTTTTTTTAAGAAACAAGTAGATAGAATATAAAAAAAGAAATCTAGTGTTAATTTTAAAGAAAACCAATTAAAGAGTAATAATGCAGTTGATAGAGACAGACAGACAGACAGATAAATTAAATAGAATTAGAAGAGATATTAGTTAGAGTTACAGGGTCAAATAAAGATGGAAGAGATGTGTTTTTAGCCGTTTCTTGAAGATGGCTATGAATTCAGCTGCTCAAATTGAGTTGGTCCATGTGACATCACTGGTGTAACTGTACTTTTTATGAAGCTATGAGAATACTTTTTGTGTGCAAGGACGACAATAATAATGGCTTCATTCAATAATTATTCTCCTTTGTTTCAAAATGGCCCTTTACTTTTACATCGTTACAAAAAGAGTTTCAAATAAATACTGCCTTTCTGTTTATGAGAGAATCCTGAAAAATGTATTGTGGGCTCCACAAAAATATTTAGCAGCACAAATGTTTTAATATTGATAATAAATGTTTCTCTAAGATAAGTCAAATAATGATTTTTTTTAAGGGTTACGTGGCACTGAAGACTGGTAAGGCCTATGAAGATTCAGCTTTGCAATCAAAGGAAAAAATGACATATTAAAATAGAAAACAATATGTTGTAGTAATATTCAAATAATTAATCTCTCTCTTTTTTTACACTATTTGATTTCATCTTTAAAAAAAAAACCTCTTTGTCTTTCTATTCCTTTATTCTTTCCCTTTTTATCTTGTATTGTAAGCGTCTGCAAAATGACTAAATGTACTTGTAATACTAATTTTGTGAATACAACATTTGAGATGTCTGATATCATCAATTGCAGTTAGATCTGTCTGTTAATTTTGATCTGCCTCTCTATTTAATGGAAAGAGTATTAGACTCTAGACTGTAAACACAAACATACGCCTGCAGTATAGATGGTGTCTGCTGTTAGGTTTACATCTGCTCAGAGCATTAGCCTCTGTTTGTGGCAGAGAGTCACATTGTTAGTGTCAAGAGTAGAGACACATGAGGGACAGAGGGCTTTTTCTTGTTTTGTTTTGTTTTTTTAGTTCTAGAAGGGGTTAGTGGGGTCTGGGATTCCCATTGGCACTCTGGACACTTTTCATTTTTGATTTGCAAGCTGACATAATTTCAGCTCTGGAGCCTATTCAGCAGTTTTTTTTGAGTGCTTGGTCATGTTGCCACTGTAATTTTGCAAAGTAAGCTAAGCCATAGGAAAATTATGTTTTTACTGATGATATGTATGTACATATAAATGTAAATAGTTTAATATATAAGAATGCTTTGTTGGCCAAAACTGTACAAAACTCATTTGGGAAAGTGATGAAAAGAAAATAGCCTCAACTGTTTTAAAGTGTAGGAAACAGCAATGAAACGGCTCCCAAACCACAATTTTGCTCACACCATTCGACTCTTAAACCAGCGCCCACCATGCATTCTAAATTTCCAAGTATAAGGAGAAGCTCGAGCGAAGCTCAATTGACATTTCAGTTTATGTTACAAATGTAATTTGCATTTTGTCAGAAGTTATGACCCTGTGCAGCACCCTATTTCCATTGGAGGGATGTGCTCCCTACCTACTGATTGGAGATGTCACCCGAAACCATTCTGTTACACAGAGCAGTGAAATTGATTGTGACACATGGTGTGAAGGAAATAATTGCTGATTCATAGCCTGTTGAGAGGTAGACAGGTTCAAATGGGGGATTCGATATGATGCTCGATGTATAGATTTCACAAACCGCCATCACTGACCATTAATGCGGCACTGGCTCACGTTTTTCGTGCTGGTCTTCAGTAGTTTTTGAGTTTATTTTACGGCAGCTGTTAACAAGCTGATCTGTCGAGCATTCTAAAGCACTTCAGGATATATTCTATAATTCCCACTTCGTGGCTGTTTGAGAATAGTGCAATGTGGAAGCAAAGGGAATTGAAGCAGGGCTGATTTGGTAAACAGGGATCTTCTGCTTTGGAATGAAAGACCTTGGGGTTAATAGCCAGACAAGAGTATGGGGGATTGATAGACACTCCATACTAACATAATCAACACACCCCTAGCCCCAACAGACCAGCACTCTGTGGGAATTTATGAATTTATTAATCGTAAAATGCTTATTCTGCCAACTTTTAGCACGTATTAACAGAATGTGTGTCTGGATGAGCAGCATAGATTTCAGGAAGATTTTGTCATGCGAGTATGTGAGATCGGTGAGTTTGCTTTTCCAAAATGATTTCAATTATCAAGAGTTATTGCTCCTCCTACTGGTGTTGATATTTGGATTATGCAAAACAACTTGGCAATTTTCCACTTTGAGTCAATCATGCGAAATTAGCTTAGTGTTTTGCTTTGGATTTAGCATCTCTCTTGTGGTAAAAAAACAAAACATCTTCTGCATTGGGCGATTACAGTAAAGCCCAAAACCATATTTAATTAATGCCAAAGACAGCGGTTGTACATCCTGATAGCGCAGCGGTATTCTTGTGAACGCTTCCCTCTGATTGTTTAATTGTTGATGAAGAGAAACCTCTCAGTTTTCCTCTTGACTCCACGATGAATGATAAAGGAAGCCTGCTGGTGTAGGATTGGTTGAAACTGCTCATTTAACATGTTTGAGAACGAGTAGAGTGAGTGTAAATTATGCATAGCTTTACATTAGCATTATGTCATCTGCATGAACTGGAGTTGCGGATATCTTCATTCGCTAAAATCAGCGTCTTGATGTTATTGCATCTTAGAAAGACTGCCTTATGAATATTGCGATATTAAGATGCTGCATACAAGGATGTTAAATGGACAGCTTAAGGTTTATCTCTAAATTTCCCTAATGAAAAATGCATACTTAAATCGGCATTCATTTTTATTATGTTTCTTTGATTTATAAAATGTAAAGTAATGGAAAGTTATAGAATATAATAATGTAACGAATGACAAAATAATATTAGATACATCTGTTCTCTGTTTATTAGCTTTTGCTCTTTGCTCTGTTCTCCTCTGAAACATTTTTATTTGACCATAAAAATTATTAGTGGCTACTCAGACTGGAGGAAATTGTTCAGTTTTAGGGGTTACTGCCCTCTCTTTGTCTGTCCCTTTCTTCACATTTCTGTCTTTCTTCCCATGTTCCCCTCAGCCCCTGTCTCTTTCTATCCTGAAGTCACGCTAATCTGTGATCATGGCATTAATAGACACAGACAGGCGGAGGAGAGGTATCACAGCCCCTCCTTCCTCCCTCTGCAGCTCGAGTGGCAGCCCTATTGTCTGCTGGCGTCGTTAGAGTAAAGTGCCGAAATGCCCGGCTTTATTCAAATTATATCACATTTGATAAAGTCATCTCTCAGCGTAGAACATCATATAGTTCTGACCCTATTGTTACAGGTATACAGTATCATTAAATGTTGCTTTTAGATGATGTGATCAAGCGTGGCCTTTTCGCTCTTGTCGCACCCCTCAGGCAAGTACAATCCACCCACAGACCAATCCCTCCAGAGTCCTGAGTCGCACCCTAGCTCTTTCTCTCCTTCGGAGCCCCAAAAACACGCCAATCGGCACCTTCTCAGAACCAAAGGAGCCCCCTCTCGGCAAGGTCAGGCTCAGGCCTGCAGCCACTTCCTGCCTGAGGGCTTTGCAAATTGACTTTCATTTCATCAAGCTGTTATTGCTGTGAATGCAATAATGAGTTGATTAATATTGCTGTGGGTTTAGTTTTTTGTTTTGATGCTTCGTTTTAACATATTTAGGAATGTTATTTATTTGTTTGTTTGTTTAATTCATTTAAAAACAATGTATGCTAAAATGTTATATTGTTATTGGGAATAATAATTATAATAATGTGTTGTTTATAATGCTAAGTTTCAAAAATAAAAATCCAAATATTTAAATGGCAATAGTAATAATAACATTAATGTTTAAGAATTTATATTATAATATAAAAATAATGATATAATATGTTATTATTGTTATTAATGATACAATTTCCAGAATACAGTTTACATTAATATGATTTATAATTATATATAAGAAGTTAAAGCGATGAATTATAATATAATATAATATAATATTTAATACATAATTTAAACCAATAAATTGTTTATTATTATTATTAATTTTGTGATAATTACTAGTATTTTAATACTTACATTACTTATATTATTACAAATATTATTTGTTGTTAATAATAATAACAATAATATAATTTTGAAGGCACACAAAAATGAATTGCACTTGCAATAGTTCCTTTCCTAGTCTTTGTAGGAAGTTAAGGTTTCTGTACAGAATTAAGTGTCAAATAGGTGTTATCCTTTCTATTGCAGTGCCCTTGATGTCTACACAAAGCCATGCCTGGCCTGCTGTGGATCCCTTGAGCATCCAAGGGAGTAGCAGCTGCTCGCTCAGTGTGTGTGTGTGTGTGTGTGTGTTTGTGTGTGTGTGTGTGCTCACGGACACGGCTGTGTGTATGTTTTCTACTGCTATTAATCATGGGTGCCCTGGCTAAACACTGTTTGAGTTGAATCTGTAAACACTGATAGTAGTCCTTGTGCAACTGGAAAGGTTTGATATGGGCTTTAGGCACATGTTTATTTCATTTCAAGGGAGGAGGGGGACTTAATGCTCAATAGGATGTGAGGTCACGGGCTCTGTACATATGCCACAGCATTCACATTTCTATTCAATTGAAGTCAAAATACATCAAAATATAATTTCTAAATATCTTTCCCTTAAATTAGTTCTGCTTTACACATTCAAGGTCTAGAAATAAGTCTTTATCATTTAACCTGATGGCGTTTGTGTAATCAATCAACTCACATTTTTTGGTTGTTGCCTCCCTTAAAATGTTTTCGTAAATCTGTATGTGCACGTTTGGCATGATTACACTGGCAGGTCACAGAGAAAAGGAGAAAATTGTCCGTTTCTGGCCGCGGGGTCTGGGCGTTTGACCAAGCACACGTTTCTGTTCTTAACAAAATGTTTTCCAAGCCGGTTATGTTCACGTGCTCTGGATGCGCATGATGTGATGTGTATTTTTCCGCTCTCAAATGTGAATCTCAATTGAGTGCAGCACTTCAGAGAGCAGCTCAGCCTAAGCCAATCATCAATGTCGTCGAGCCAAGGCTTGGTATGATGCCGTTTAGGATGCAGGTGACAAAATGCCCCCCGGAAACTTCCATTTGCCAGTGGGCATCTGATTAATCACGATTATCATACCATTATCATACAAACACACACTAATCGTACATACGGGGTCCCATCTGTGGTGTGTGTGTACGGAATATTTTCTGTGAAGAAAGGTGTTTAAATATTAATCCTGTCTATCATTTTTAAAGTTCATTTTACAACTGCATAGAGTATTCCATTGAATTGAAATGGATGAATCGCCTCCAGTGAAAGATCTCATTAATTCCATTAATTGCAGCAGAGAATGGCTGCTGTTTGTTTGCACTGGCTGAATGACTCTGATATGGCTCTGATAGTTAGTGAGGCAGATAAAGGCTCTTTGCTATGGATCAGTGGATTGCCCGCAAGTTTTTAATTCCGTGATGTCAGAAGTCGCTTAAATGGCTTTTTGACAAAAGGAAAACATCAGACTGCTATCTTGTTAAAAAACGAATCACAAATAATCCGGGTCATTTGGCTGACGCACTTACGATTCTATCATATTATAATATTTAGGTGATTAATAAGTTACCTATCCTGCAATAAATGATGAGACATTAATTTGAAGTGAATCATTTTGCCCTCGTTTGACCTTCTTCAGCAGTAGCCCTACAGCAGTTTTTAATTTAGAGTGCGCTGAATTTAAACATCCCTCTCATGACTTTCTGATTCCACAACAGCATCTCTCCTCCAGGAAAGAGCAGTTTCAATGGCAATCCTAACACTGAGAGTGGAAGACAACAGGCAGAGCATGATTCTAATGAAACATCCTCCCATTGTCCTCTAAATCATCTCGGTTATTGAATGCGGTGCAATCCACACCTGGCTCCAACCCTGGAGAGCTTCGACAACGTCTATCTCTCCCTCTCTCTCTTGCTCAATCTCTCTCTCTCTCTCTGTAAATGCAGGATTAGCCATTGAAAGAGCATTCTTGGTTATCAAATTCATACAAACGGCTTTTGCTTTTGTGTAGTGCTTTTAATTAAATCCTACTGGGGGGCTGGAACTGACCTTTTGAGTGGAGAACTGATTAAGTGCACAATGGCCAGTTATTTCTGAACCACAGTCTGTTGCATAGAGCCACTGATTAACTTTCTGTTTAGGATGACTTGGCTTGAATCTCATTCACACACAGGCCAAGGAGAGGAGAGGGGGGTGAAAAAAAGGAGTAATCAATTCTGGTTTGGAATGTAGATTAGGAGCGATAGCATCGGGTAATTAACAGGGGTAAGGGTGGCATTTGGAACGTGAAGTACAGTGAAAAAGGGCTTATTTGAGAACCGAGATGGATATTTAAGAGGATAAAGGTGAATTCGGGGTGGTTAGCTTTTCTTTGAAAGGATTAGTGGATTGTTATCATGCCTCAGTGCAATTATAGCAGATGTGCATGATCATAATGGCCAGCAAAGTTTCCGCTTTCAAACACTTGAAATCTCTGCTAATATGTGCGAATAAGCAGACAATCATTGTATCATGATGTTCAAAATTAGTTTTTGTTTACATATGTGTGAGCATATTTATTATGTATATATTAATACACGCATGCATGTATATATTTTGAAAATATTTACTTGTATTTACATGAACATATGTATATATCATTTATATTATTTAGAAATATATTTAATACATATTTATCTTAAATATATACATGCATATGCACATAATAAATATACACAGCACACAGCACACACAAACACAAACATATTATGTAAACAAAAACCTTCATTTGGAATGCGATTATTTATTTGACAGTAATAACATTTGAGAAGTCAACATTTGAAGTCAGCATTGAAGTGAGGTGGTTTTATAGAAGTCTCTTATAATTAAAGAACTCATTTATTTAATCAAACATGCAATAAAATAGGAAAATGGAAAAATAACATTTCTATTTGAAAAATGACTGTTTTCTATTTTAGTATATATAAAAATGTAATTTATTTCTGTGATGGCAAAACTGAATCAGCAGCAATCCTTGTGTGACATCATATCATCACATGCTGATTTTATAAAAAATAAATAAATTTACAATATTGTGCTGCTTAATATTTTTGTTGATTCATTTATAAATATAAAGTAAAAAAATAAACGGCATTATTTTCAAAAATAAATATTTTATAACATTTATAAGTCTTTACCACCACCATTAATCAGTTTAATGCATCCTTGCTGAATAAAAGGATTAAAGTATCTTACTGAACCAAGTTTTTTTTTTTTTTTAAGTAGTACAAATATATTATTTGTTGTATTTTGAAAATATATATAATTCTTATTCCCTCATGTTAATTTGCTTCAAAAGTGGATAAAATGGAAAAACTGTAGATTTTTTTCCTGTAGATAATTTTCTTGTTTATAGAAGGTGATCTACATGACCTTCTACATATCTACATGTATTGTTTATTTGAATGAAATATGTGTTTTTCCTTGGTGCTCATCTTGATTAGGGGAGATCTAAGTTGCGAGAGGGTCTCTCTCCTCAGCCCTCTGGGCGTCATCTCAAACGCTCCTGCAGGGGACAGCCTGCCCCAGAGGAGACCCTCACTGGACCCTCCTGCAGTCCTGGTGAGACCACATATCCCAACTGCATACAGTGCTCCAGACGGTTGAGCAAACAATGCTGCAAACACATCCGGTCTCAGAAGGTGTATGTTTAGATGCATACGCCCATTTTTTCTAACTGAACCATCTGTTACCATGCTACTTTACAGTTAGAACCTTGTAGCCTAAATACACCCATACTGTTCAAAAGTTTTTTTTGAATATAAATTAAGATTTGTTTAGCAAGAACATATAAAATGTGACAAAATGACAATTATAAGATTTCTATTTCAAATAAGAGCAGCTGAACTGTCATCATTGACAATAATAAGAAGTTTTTCTATTATGACACTGAAGACTGAAAATTCAGCTTTACCATCACAGATATAAATTACAAATATATTGAAATATAAAAAAAAACTTAATAATTTAAATATGAATATATCAAAATTGATTAAGATCAAAAACAACTGTTTAAAATGGTAGTATTTGACAATACATTTTTGATCAAATAAATGCATTCTTGGAGAGCGTAATGGACTTTCAATGTGAATTAGATGCATGCTTTACAGTGTTTTGATTTACACAGAAATGACCTTTTGCCTTTTTGACCTTTGCTCTATCCTCAGCACCTGCTGTATGCAGTCAGACACCCAAGGTGCAAACAGAAGTAGAGATGTCACATTAGATCAGAGGAAATATGGCAATATGGCACCCGCATGTTCACTTCCCCTCTTTTTTTGTCTTTGTTTCCCCCCTCCTTCAAAGAGCCAGTGTTCCCAGGACAGCATATGTTTGATCAACAACACTCTGCTTCAGTCTTGGACACTAATCCGCTCCTCGCTGGACCTACTCCCATGGGCTCCATTCAGCCTCCAGGAAATGAGAGTGACCCCTGGAGGCCCAGTCTAGCTTTGCAGGGGCCCACGGATCTGTCAAAGCCTGGGACACCCCACCGTGGGCAACAGCCTCTCCAGAAACATCCATCAGCTCAGTCTGGCTGCTCCTTTACTGCTCCCTCTGGACCACAAGCACAGGTGATTTTCAAGGATGTAGCATAATGGCTACTCCTGTCCATTGTGATTTGATTGGTTATGTGGTATATACTTATGAAGGCTGTTAACCTCTTCTGATGCTCAAGGTATTTTGCTTTAACTTTAGATCCCTTATCTTATCTATTGGTTTAGCTGACTTTACCAAGTTAAGTAAAAAGTGCCTTTTGCCCCATTTTTAAGCTATTTAACCTTTAACCAAGTGGTTCACATTGATTTGACTTATTACACTGTTGCATGTATAGACAGCGTTAGTGTAAATCTGTGTTTTGATATGAATAGAAGAAACAAAATACATTTCATGTCAACTCTAAATACATCAATGCACTTAATGCAGTAATTGGATGAATTATAGTAGGCCCGTTTGTTCTCTTGGACAGATGGACCCACAGGCTACGCTGCCCTCTAGTGTTTAAAGGCAGTTTTGGGCAAAAACCAGTTTGGTTTTAGTAGGCTGAGCTCAATTATTTCACCACCAAGGTCATTAGATTTTGCGTTTCCTTTCTTATGTTTATTTATTTATATATATATATATATTTAAATAAATCGCACACTTCTAATATAATATGAGTATTATATCTCTTTTATTTATATTTATACATTTATGCACAGTTTTTGAGGTGACCTTGTTTATGTGATATTTTCCTAGCACGAATTGCTTTATTTATTAAGCACAGTTCCCTTTGACTTAGACTCTTCCTCTGCCTGTCAATCAAAGAAAATCACTGGCTGACAACTCTTTACAGGCCCCCTCTTGATTGCCCACATCACCAAACACAGAGCAAATCACAGTGTCAATCTGCCTTTACAGCGGCAGGAATTTCATTGGTTAAGCTGCAAACCTTTTAGTGTTTTTATTTAGACGTATTGAGGTATTTTTTAAGCCGACTGAAATATAATGGTTGGTAAATGGAGATTTTAAAAATTAGTACTATTTTAGATTTTTCTAAGTTTGGGCTAAGTTTTTTTTTTTTCTTCTTCTTTTTCTTTTTGAAGGAATTTTCTTCCAATTACTAATAAAAAAAAAACTTACAAAATGTAATATTAAGATATATTATTACAATTAAAAAACTGTTTTTATTTGTAAATTAATTTATTTGTGTGATGCCAAACCCACATTTTTAGCAGCCATTACACCAGTCACGTGATCATGTATCTTTCTTATATGCTGATACATTTCTTAAACAGTTGAACTACTAAGTATCTTTTCGAATAAATAAGTAAGTTTTCTTAATAAATAGAAAGTTTAAAAGAGCATTTATTTGAAATTGGTGGAGTAGTGGGATTTAACATTTTTTGGTAAAGATCCTGTTTCCATTTCTTCACTTAGTGCATCACTACATATAACTTTCTCTAATCCAGCAAGCACCAGTAGCCTCTTAGCATGGCTGATCTCTTATTACCAACTGCAGCACGTATCCATTTCTAATAACAGCCTCCATCCCACTCAGAAACCTGCTGTGCTGGTAAGAGCTGTTGCCAGGATGGTGCAGAGTGCCAAGCCAATGGCTGTTGCCAGGGGGATGCCCAATGCTGCAAGGCAGCCAGCAAGTGCCAAGTCTAAAATATCTGCCAAAACTTCACCAGCGCCAGGGATGGTGGGAAGAAATGTGGGTCAGAAGGTCAAGGTGCAGCCCCAATCTCCCCCAGCTACTCAAAAACTTCCTGCAAAGCCACTAAACATGACAAACAACAAAGAGGTCAGTGTGATGCCTGTGACAGTCACAACTTTATTAAATTAAAAACCTTTATGTTGTGCTGCGTTGTACTGCTTAGCATCATTTCACAGTTTTTGGGTCGATACATTTGAAGGCTTTGTAGCGTCTCTCTCTCTCTTTTTTCTCTGGACTTTAATATGAAAGTGTGTGGTAATAGAGCCTTTCACCCCATGCTCAAGGTCAGGCAGTCTGTGTGAAAGCTGTTCATTAGACCAATTATTACCTCTAACAATGCAGTCAGAAGGAAATCAATAGCCACTGTCAGGGCTGTTTCAAAGCCTAGCTCTGAAAATCAATCAGTCCGGCTTCTATCTGCATTCTCCTCCTTCAGGCATGTTCGGACAGCAGACATTTGCCGATATCAGCAAGGATTTTTGTATTAAAAAAAATCCTTAATTATGTTTAGCAGAATGTCTGCGCCTTAAGCAGTAATAGAACATAAGAATTTATAATGATTTTCTTTTCAATGAAGTGCTCATTATAAAGCAAATTACATACTAATAAATATCCAAGCTTGCTGTGATTATACCATTGAATTGTTTGTTATCCTGTGAGGAGGAGGAGGCGTTCTACATGGAGAAGCTGCAGGAGCAGATGCGACTGAGAGAGCAGGTTATCAAACAGAAGGAATGGATGAGATCTAGGCGGGCCGCAAACAAGAAGCATCTGCGGCAAGAGCACTTCCAAACTGATAGTTGCTCCGGACACTGGAACAACAACCAAAATCAACAGAGACAGCCATGTGTCTTGGGTTCTTGCCCTCGGAAGGTTATGCACCAGCAGCCCTTCCATAAGCCCCCTCACTGTCTCGTCACTGAGCACCATCCAGAAATCCAGCCCCTGCCTTCACAGCAGCACCAGAACCAGTTTGTAATGCCCCCACTTCAGCCACCATGGCAACAAGCTCCACCGACACGAGGGAATCCATCAGGCCGCGCTGCAGAGCTGCAGCATAATCAGCCTCATCAGAGGGGCACAGACAGGGTGGTGTTAGAGGGAATGGAGCAAGTCCCAGATCAGTTGAACCAGCACTGCGGTATTAATGAAGTCTGGCGAGGACGCAAGAAAAAGCGTGAGCTGAGACCTTCTGATGGACCTGTTCCTAACAAAATTAGAGTGGTCAAACACCTCAGCCCAGCTGTAAGTACCCACGAATAGCAGCTATGATTATTTTTTGAGAATTAAGAAGTCAATTAATTAGTCAAAATCTCTACCAAAAAATAAATAAATCCCAATTGGTGTGACTTGGTTTGAGATTTACAGATATTTGCTTTATCATTGGCTGTTACAAAACTGGTAACACTTTACACTAATAAGGTTCCATTAGTTAATGCATTATTAAAATCACAAGTTGGGTTTGTTAACATTAGATAATGCACTTTGAACTAACATGAGCAAACTATAAATGACTGTATTTTTATTAACTAACTTTATCAAAGATTAATACTGTAATAATGTTATGTATTGTTAGGTCACATTAGTTAATACATTAACTAATCTTAGCGAATGACACATTATTTTAAGGTTTTACCAACTAAGTATTAAACTATAAAATATGCATTTATAAATATTCTTATAATAATAATGATATAATGTTATTGTTATTATTATTCAAGCATTCCTAATGCAAATTGATACTATTATTATGGATACTACTAGTATTATTATTCTTATAGAATGTATAAAGTATTCATAATTATTAATATAATTACTATTAAGCTATTTTTATATGTCAAGGTTTTCTATCATGCAATCATAAATTTACATTTATTTAAAATTACTTACATCGGGGTGATTTAATAAAATATATAATTTTCCAAACTGAATTAATAAATATAATATATCATAACATTTCATATATCATATCATATCATATATATCATAGTTCATGGTGTTGTTCATAATGACCTCTGGCATATTTTTATACCTACAACATATTGCCTATTGGTGCTGTTTGCACAATATAGATTGAATGTACAGTACATGTAGCATTGCATTTAGGTTATCAAGGTGAATGATTTCCTTTCTATAATTTCTCCTTTCACAACAAGCCCATAATTCACCCCCATGTATGAACTCAGTCTTCCCCATGCAACATTCTTCTTTCATCTCTGTCTTTCCTGCGTAGCCACCCTTTCTCCCCTCCTTTCCTCTCCATAACCGTCCTGAGATGAGAGGCACATGAGCTTTGCGGGCCGATGAAGATAACAGGGTGTCAGTCTTAATAGAGGTTGTGGAGGGAGGGGTGTCTTTGCGGAGGAATGTCTGCAGACAGCCGAATCGATGAGGTTGCATTTGACAGAGTGGTGCGGGCCTGCTGAAAGACAGATCAGCAAGATGCTACCCAGGGACATTGTTCCGCTGTCAGTCTCATCCACGCTGACAATGTTATCTCTCTCCCTCTCTCAAATATCAAGTATCTTTCAGGTGTTCAGAATTGGATGTCACCCCCTGAAGACGTGCAATTAATCTTTGGTGTGTGTTTGCAGGCAAGAATAATGTGTGTGTGTGGGCACGTTCTCCTAATACCTGTAAATAGAGAGTTGCTAGTATGGCGGATTTGGATTGAAGAGCTTAGCCACAGATAAGGGAAATTAATTTTTCATCAGGAATAATAGCAGGCGTGCCAACAGGGAACACAAAGCAGGAGTGAGGGCGAGCGAGGAATTTGTCAAGTGTTGTCACCCCAGGATAATACTGCTTAGTGTGTGATTGGTGTAATGGAGGGCTGTGATTTCTATGGAGGGGGGATTAATCACTTTGCACTGTGCTGAGAGCAGCGGAATACAGATAGAACTGTTTCACCGCATCAGATCGTGCTGCTTTGATTTGGGATGTCCTTGGGACATGTTTATAGCATAATACGGTCTAAAGACGCATTCACTCTAAATTTGTAAAAACAGGTGTATCCAGAGCAGTAAAGCAAATTGGGTTTAAACCTCTGTACAATGGAACTTCGTACTTGGATGACTACTAAATGCCTTGACTTGGTGCAAAAGTTGTTGCATCGGTTAATTCATCCCATGCAAGGAGCCTAAATGAATGTAAAGTGAAGATTTCGAATAGAAGGTATGGATTCACACTGGGTACAAACGTTATTGCAACAAGGTTTTTTTTGGTTTGTATGCAGCTGTTGCAGCTTCACGCCATTTGTTGGTGCTAACATACATTTTGCGTTCTAATTGGTCTAACTCATAAACTACTGTTGTTTAGTTTCAGTAGAGTCCGCAGGATTTGTTTTACTTTGAATTGATATATAGTGACAGTAAATACATTTTATAATGTTGCAAAAGGTTACTGATTCGATAATTACCCCATATTTTACTCGCCCTGAAGCCATCCTAGTAGGGCTGGGCGATATATATATATATCGTATGATATATTATGCGCATCTCGTCAATAAAGCCGGTTCTTTGATTAGCGCTAAATCTCCGTCACCTGTTTTCAAAATTACTTATGAACAAAGCCGTAGATCACTGAGATGCTGTGCGTTGAGTTTCGCGGGTGATTCAATGGCGTAGTTTCTCAGTGATCTACGGACTTGTTTTTTGCTGGCTAGAGCGCCAAGTTACGGCTTCTTGGCTGACCTGTGATGTAAAGATATATCCAGATATATCCAATTTATGGAGCTTTAAAATAATGGGCACTATTCACCCGCATTACCAAGCTTGGAAGAGCCAGGGTACATTTTTTAAGAAACACTGACTGTGTTCGTCTGAAAAAAGAAAGTCATATACACCTAGAATGGCTTCGTGGTGAGTTAAATATGGGGTAACTACTCCTTTAAGCAGCAAAACTGTTCAATATTGGTAATAATTAGAATTAATTAATTTTTCAGCAAATCAGCATATTAGAATGATTTCTGAAGAATCATAGAACATGAAAGACTGGAGTAATGATGCTGAAAATTAAGATTTGCAATCACAGAAATAATTGACTTATTAAAATATATTAAAATTCACAACATCACTGCTTTTCAACAGTAATAGTCTTTCAAGAACACAAATAATGCTGCTGACTATAGAATGGTAATGGACTAATAGGTAACATTTTACAATCAAATTATTTGCATGAGATGCCAAAGTAGTCAAGTACTACCAATTAGGGCTGGGCGATATGGACTTATATATCTTGATATATAAAAGTATAAACAAGTCTTTTTTTATTTAAACTCAGAGGTAGGCAGTTCAGAACAAAATGCTTCTGTGAATTTTCTTTTAAAAAGCCCTGTATACATATTGTAAAACAATAAAGGAAGAAATAATACATTCATAATTCACATTCAATAATACAATATGCAAATAAATATGAAACTG
>JAUCMU010000042.1:10957590-10976084 GCA_032275025.1 Enteromius treurensis
ATATGAATGGGAATATACTTCAGAGATATTTTACTCAAAAAAAAAAAAAAAAAAAAAAAAAAAAAAAAATATTCTAGTGGTGTCAATAATTGTGGTCAACAAGTATTGGAGAAAAACATGTATTTCATCACAATAATTTCTCCCCTTTTTCAATAGTTTTAATTCAATGATAGGTAAGAATTGTGTGAATTATTTGAACGAAAGATCAAAAGGATAAACAATGCAGATTTATTTTCACAGCCACCTTTGCTCAGATTTACCAGAGTTGCCAATATTAGTGGAGGGTACTGTATATATATATTGTATGTGTGTATATATCGGTCTGTTCTTCAATGATGAGCATTTTCATAAAATTAGTTTACCTAATAAGCCAGGAAAATATCAGTTAGTCTGACTTATTGTCAATAGTTTTGTTTGAAAATTGAAATAAGCCTGACTTTGGTAAACTTGTTTTATGGAACAGGCCCCAGTTTACATTATACAATATTAACATATATTAAAATAAAAACAAATATATTACAATATTACAAATATTAAATACAAATGACTGTTGATTAATAAATAAATCCATGATAATTCTTACATTTACCGTGCGACAGAAAGCTACAGGAAGTTACAGCAACACAAAAACGGTAAGAAAGAAAGTTAAGGAGGTGACAAGTGAGAATAACGTTACACAGGGAGACACAGTAACACTATATCTGAAAGAAACCCTAATACATTTTTAGAAAGGGAGTTAATCACACTAACAGTATGTGGCATCCTCTCTTCTAGTTTTCATTATTGACTACTTTATCTGTTTTGAGTGCATTTTTGGCATTGATATGTAATTACTTGTAATGCACAAGCCTCTCAGATGGCTGAGCAGGAAGTAGGAAGCTCTGAGGATGAAGTATTCCCCCTTAGTTCCCCATCCTGACTGCAGCCAATCACCTGCTGTTGCCTGGTCTGTTGATGTGCCTGTCTGCACAGTATGACTCTATCCCTGGTGTGCGCGGATCTAAAGGCTTGACGGGGTTGAGAGGCGTTCGGCTGTCATGTTGTGCATTACTGCACAGAGAGTGAGAGGTGATTGTTCATTCGCTGACACGGAGGCATCATAGCATTGCCTTGAGCAATGCTTCCACAGCAGTCAACTGAATCACAGCTTTTTTATGTGTTTTGCTCAGTGTGCGTGAGTGGGTGTGTTTTCTTTCTTCCAGATTTAACAGTTTAGCCCATTTTCTGTGGCTGTCACTCTGCATTACATTTGGTTAGCTGATATACTAATTGGCTAATGCAATAACAGTATTAAAACAAAACAATGATAATGAGTTTTGAAGAAAGGTAGAAATTACAATATCACTTTTAACGTTGTGTTATTATTGTATAAGATGTTAATCCTATTATTTCTAGGATTTGTGTACTTAGTGCTCTTTTCGCTTGTCTCATCATTTTGTGAGTGGAGTAATCTTGGTGAGATATGAAGGAATATCTTTTAAGTCTGAATATGTTCTTCCCAAGGCTGCGAAAGGTTTTAATTTAAGGTCCACTAGAGGGCAGCCTTTGTCGACTTGTTGAGCTCTTGGTAAAGCTGAAAACAGAAAGGTCAAGAGGGACAGTCTGCTATGCTTTAAGTTTAATGGATCTTTGGTGGATTTATTAAAAAAAATTAAAAATAATGAAGCCATTTTAATATCAGTTTAGAACCTGGTCAAAAACTGTATTTGTAGAGCTTAAATTAATCTAAATTCAGTTTTGAAGGTATTTCTGACAAACCATGTTAAAGTGACTTTCTCTTTAATCAAAAAGTAACATTTAATATGATTTAAAGTACCATGTATATACAGTACGTGGTATAATTCATACACAAATGTAAAAAGTATTATTAATTATTTATATATATATATATATATATATATATATATATACATACATACATATATACATACATAACATTTATAATAGATTTTATTTATTTTTACCGAACGTACAGCCAAATATACAGTACTGTTTAGAAGTTTGAGGTCACTAAGGTCTTTCATTTTTTAAAATTTAGTTCTGATAAAGTGCTTAAGTAATTTTCCTTTGTATTAACAATGTTAAAGCAAGTTGTGCTGCTTAATTTTTTTTTGTGCAAATATTTGTTTTTCAGATTTATAGCATTCATTTGAAATCAAAATCTTTTGTTACATTATAAATGTCTTTACTGTCATTTTTAATCAATTTAATGCAGAATTAAAAAGTAAAAGTATTAATTTAAAAAAAAAAAAAAAAGATAAAAACCCTGAACTTTTGAATGGTAGTCTAGATGTGCATTCACTCTCCTTTGCTTTAAGTTTTATAGTAGGTTGTGTTTTTAGCATTTACTGATTGACTTGACTGTAGATCAGTGTGGACTTCTGTGGTGACAGGATGGGATCGGCACAAAAGTCTTTTCCAAGTATTTGCTAAACGTTTGGATCTATACCACCCACAGTGGCCTGCAGTGACCAAACAGATACCCGGAATGTTAAAGCGAGCGGTTATTACATGCAACATTGCTTCTCAGTGGCCTCTAATGAGCTGGCGCTTTTATGATGTCACAAGCATTACAAAAACACCGCTGACCCTGACAGGCAGCAGGCCCACTGTCACCCTGTAAAAATGGACCGAGAATGCTACTGGAACGTGATAATGGGTGCCAGCCCCACATCATTACTTTTTAATGAGTGTCCCTCAGGGGTCATACCTTTGATCTGACCTTTATAACCTTCTTTTGACACAGGTGGCTGTCAGGGGAAACCAACACAGCGCTTTCATGTAAGTAGACGCCATAGTTTCCCAGCATGTTTCTGTCTCATTCATATTTTTTATGTGTTATTGGGTACCATATACCATGATGCTTAAGCCCTCTTTTTTCCCCGTTTTGTCTCGGCTGTTATAGAGCCTGCAGTTCCGGCCTGAGAACAGAGTCTGTTACTGCTCAAACCCCTGTCACCTTCATAGTGAGACTGAACCACTGAACCTCTTGGAAATCAAGCCTTATCCAACAACGTACTGAGTAGAAAATTGTCAATGTTCTCACAGGTTTGGCAACGTTTTTGTTATGATGCAATATTCGCCTTTTTTGTGATTTATTGAAGACAGTGGTTTGGCATTTTGCTCCTTGGTTTCCATTAAATACCTACACTGCTTGCATGTTCCTACGTGGCTGTTCAAGTTATTTAGCAAGAAGCCCTTTGATATATTCATGCTTTATTTTAAGGCACTTTTGTATAACCACTCTTACTGATTTATTATTCCCTATAGAGAATATAAATGTTTTTCACTTTTTTCTCTGTGGAATGTAAAGATAAAATGACCTATAAAAACAAAGGTGGCATCACAATGATAAAATATAGCCTGTTGACAACAGCCAGTAATGTTTAATAAGCATTAAAGCTGTAGTGCATCAAAAATTGAAAAAACTTAAATTTTTCACTTACCCTCAAGTTGTTACAAACCTGCATGAATTTCTTTGTTTGGTTAAATACAAAAGAAGATATTTTGAAGAGTGTGTGTAACCATACATTTCTTGGTCCCCATTTACTTTCATAGTTAAAAAAACTGTGGTTATATAATATAATAATATAGATATAGTTACCCATATTCTTCAAACAATGGTGTGCGTGTGTGTGTTTGTGATGAAAGAAATTCATACATTCTTAGAACAACTCGGGTGACAAAATGATCATTGATTTTTCACTTTTGGCTGAACTAATGTTTTCTACACCCCCCAATAAAAGCACTAATTTTGACACAATCGCTCACCAACTGACTTTAAACATGAAACGTTTCCCTAGGCAACATGTTTTACTCATGCAGATATACAGCACCATCTAGTGGCCAATTTGCTTGATCTTTTTCAGTTAATTAATAAATTGGACTGGTTTTGTTTTTGTTTTTTTTATTATTGCAAAAAGTTTCAAAGCAGGCTGTTATTATGCGTTTTAATATTTAGTTTGGATTTTTACTGTGTCGTGAGCTTTGTGAGTGTTTTTTTTTAATTGATTATGCTTTGAAAAAGCCGTAAATTTTTGTTTAATCCTAATTCTTAAAGAATTTAATTTGTTTTTTAAAATTCAAACAACTGTTTCAAACACTGATGGAGATGTCGATTTAACGTCCCCCCTCCCCTCCAAAAAACCTTGCATCTAAAAATCACACAGACCACTGAAAGGTTCACTGCTTCTTAGATACAACAAGACCGCCTCGCCCATTGTGCTTGGTCTTTTGCTTGCAACAGACGTTTCATTCTGAAATATTTTCCAAGACGCTAACGTCTTGTGTTAGGGAATGTCAACATTTGCAGAGAGTGGCCCTGCTCTAATCCGGCAGACTGTGGGATAGAGAGAGGATTAGGGGCTAGTTTGTTTTCCTGGTCCCCTGGAATGTTCCTTTAGCAGTGCTTTTGTACCTGGGCCGGGCCCAAGGTCATCCCTCTGTCTCCACGCAGCTCCTTTTGTGTCTTCCAGCAAGTCTCAACCACGCAGAGTCAACACCGCTCCCTCCTCAAAAGCAGAATGTGAGTGGAATTTCAATCCTTGTCGCAACACTCTCTAAATGTTACTTACTTTTCTCATTAAGCAATTTGAGTCCCCCTCCCCACCACCACCACCGATGTTGTGTTTGAGTTAAATGTTGAGGGGAAAAAGATCAGCATACCAGTGTATCTCCAGGCTTGTCTGCATCATTCATCACAGGTTTTGTGCCTGGTGTCTGATTGAAGTCTGATGGATTAACTGACTCAGGTGGGCAGTGTTATGGAGCTAGTCACGGCTTGAACTTGTGCCAAAGTTGAGCTTCATTGCTTTCAATTATTTTAGAGCTTTACCTGAATGGGCCTTTCTACATCTCTACATAAGTTCTTGTGGAATGAGTTGAATGGCCTTTGAATCATCAGTACAAGACTTGGATTTCTTTCTTCAGTAAGGCCTTTCTCTGGCTATTTTCTGCATTAAACATATTTCTCCCAAGACTGCCCAGGTTTTTCAGGAATATTTGGCTCGTGTTGAGCTTGTAGAGCTCGATTTGACTACCAGGAGACTACAAAATTATTGATTTTTATATTCTGTGCTCCCCTAACATCTGTTAGGCCAACTGCCACGGGAATGCACTAACAATCATGTCAAAGGTTACTCAGGAAAGAACATTTTAATTAGCTTTAATATACTTGTGCTGGGTTTTTATTTTAGCTACTGATCTGCTATTTGAAAAGCAAGCTGCTTTTTAATAGTGATTGAGTCCATGTGAAGATCTAAGGTAGCTATTTTATACTTAAAAATTCAAATAAATAAATACATTCTATGCATTTTAAACCTAAGGATGACGTTTCTATGGGATTTTAGAAAAAAATCATATAATAAGGAATCATAAAGAAACCTGGATCACACAGTGACAGAGCCGTAAAAAGCCAGTAGATGTCGCACGACATCAGCTGTGTGAGAGACTCTTGCTTCATAAGCATACCAGACATATTAATAGCATCATCAAACATAAAAGGTATGTTGCTGTGATATCATATTTGTGTTATTGTGAACCAAAAACTGTTGGTTATCACGCATTATAACGCTTTGAAATTAGTGATCAGTGTTTTTACTTTATAAATAGACATTTAATAATAAGTCGAAATCTGAAAATGCTTACTAAAATATATTAAAGGCTCGAGGCCAAATGTTCATGCTGACAAATAGGCTCATGTATACTATGAAGTAGGCATAGCAGTTTACATTTGATCTAGTTCGTTGCTATTTCTAATCCAAAGTCTGAATGGGATGTTCTGTTTTGAAAACTTTTAAAACACTTCTAGCTCGTGTTTTGTTTTGTCTTTAAATAAGCAGATATTCAAGCGATTTACCGCTTTCAAAATACCTAGGCTGCGTATTCCACGTGAATAACAGAATATTTCCTTTAAATCTTCTTCAAGGTCATCCAATAATTTGCACAATGCGTACCATGAATTTATTTTGAGTACTTTTGTCAAGAAATGTACATTTAAACTTAAAGAGTGTTAGTGTAGTGGATACACACACGTCGAAACAGTGGTCAAAACAACGACACTTGACATACTCGACATAATGACACGAACAGTTCGTTGATACATCGCAACTGTTTAAATAAATTTAACTTTGCACTATTTCAAATAACGAAATATGATTCTGGGAATACTTTTAGATCCGTCAAAAATCTAATATACAAATCTGTGTATAAAAATATAATTTTTGAGCGCCATCCTATGCTTATTCAATAAAATAGATCAGTCGGTTGCACACTGTACAGCCCTGTAAATTCAATGCTTTCACTTGGTTCGTATAATATCACAAAAAAATAAAAAAAAAATGCGCAAAAACGGTCACATCATGCTTGAATCGGTGTGTTGTACGTTTCCAGAGACAGATGATCCAATACAAATAAATTACTCAATGAACACTTTAAGGCTTTTCTTACAGGAAATAAAGATACGTTTGAGTCTGATTCTCTAGCTGCAGTCTCAACTTAAGTGTGAAATCCCGAGTGGATGGAAAGAGTCTCTGTCCAGCAGCCAAGAGCCGATGTGAAACAGCATGTTTGAGTACCAGTGGATGCCGTCCTCCTGAAAAGTGACGTTTGAATCACGAGCCGGGAAAAGCCACGTCATCAGCTTGTGACTTAACCTGACCGGCGCAAAAGCCCAGTGCGCCCATTTGTGGCTCTCGATAACCGCGTAACACGAAGCCAGCACCTGATCCACTATTATGGTTCCGTGAGCGGTGACTGGCGCGTAAGAGCCCACGTGCTCTTCAGTGTAAATCCTCTTCACTGTTACTCTCTTGAGGCTCTTGCCTGCACCTTCCGACACTAAAACCGTATCTCCAGGCTTCACGTTGCTGGCAAATATCGCCGTTGTCCCAGAACTAGCTGAGGCGTTTCCAACGAAGACGAGGTGCGCGGCTGTTAGGATGAGCTTTGTAAGAGGCTCTGACGTCTCGATGACGATGAATTGCCTTCTCGTTGTCGGATCGTGGTCCATGAACATAATGAAGTCGCTTAATAAGACGTTTCCCTCCTCGTCCGCAGCTAAAACTCGGTCGCCCGCTTGAAGATCTTTGATGGGTTTCCTCCTCCCGTCTGCGAGTGTGACCGTGCCAGATCCAGAAAAGCATCCCCCTGATTTAGCAGCGACTGAATTTTCTGAGATGGAAGCAAAGATGGATAACTTAGGCGTTGACATGGAAATGATCTAAACTCGTGAATGTAAAGAAGCAACCATTGAAAAGCTTGTCTGGAGATTCTGGCTCCTGAATTAACACAAACTGATCAGACATTGTCATTTAAATTGAGCCTACAGACTTTGCTTTTCCCTGATCCCTTTAGTTTTGTATAACTGTTTGCACAGGTGCAGAGATCCCAACGTGCCAATTGGCCTTTTGCGCGCATAAATAATTTGGCGCATTTAAATCTCCCCTTGTAATAATTTGTCATCAGATTTCAGTTACCATTTGAGCTGCTCTTTTAATTTTAAGCGTGTAAACAATAGGTTTCATTTCCATATCCACTAATTATTCTCTTAATAGCATATACTGTAAAAAATTAAAAGATGCTCGAGGCACCATTTGGAGTCTTGCCCAAAATAAGTTCCCCCAAATAACTCTAGACTGTCAAAACAAAAGCCACCTGAAATATAAAATTTCGTGACAAAAAGTGGTAAGAGGTTCTCCAACTTGGCAAAGTCTGTCCACAATGCAAGATATTTACAGATTTTTGGTATATGTTTTTTAAAGAATTCATATACATGTAAACATCTGTAAAGAGAATGCATGCAGGTCAGTTACCGTGATGACATTGCGCTCACCTGCTTTGACAGAGCAGTGTATATGGGCCTTGGATTCATAATAAACCCAGTCGAATCCTGCCTCCACTGCAAGTCTAGATAGCATCCCATACTTGCTTTTATCCCTGTCTGAGGTAGTTATGTCCACCGCCCGTCCCTCGTAGTGCAAAGATTCATCGAAATGGTGACCATCTTCATCCCAGCCTTCAGTGACGCGCAGTTTCACACCTGGCCACTGGTTCATGACGGATATTGCCAACGAATTTAACTTGTCCTTACAACGCTGGATGAATGAAAGAGAGAGGTTTTAAAAAGAGACTGCTAAACTGACGTTTATATTGTCTTTAAACACATTTGCTTGCATAATGCTGAATGTACCCCTGAATTATTGTTATGTGTCCTCATTTTAGAATCAGGTTGATCCTTAACGCAGTATAACATTACGCAGTTATACATATAGCGTACATCACTAAGCGCATTGTCGGTCTGAGTTTGTGTGTAAAAGATGTGTGCGCTGGTGAAATCGTTTGTTGCCATAGGTCAAGAGCGCAGACTCCAGACCGACAGATCGATAACCGTGAGGAGTAAATAGAGCTGAAAATTCAAGTTCTTTCTCTCAGTCAATTTTACAGAGACGTTGCCACCAATTATTTGCTGATGTTGCTTTAATTACACCTCAGTATATTCTATGGCACTGTGAACATGTGCTGTTATTTTACTGTGCAAAGGCAAGTTGTTTAATTTGTTGCTGGACATTGTAAATGCAAACGTGCTCTGTAATTTGGCTTCAAATAATTTTTTTAAAGCATTGTCATCAGAGAAAGCAGTCGAGCAGCCGAATGGAATAAGCGCGCTCACCACGGGAGCCGGTAATATCCAGTACTAGACGCGCAAAATCTGTGGCAAAGATCATTTGTGACCCACATTTTCTATTAAGTAAACAATAAAAGCAGGTCATGAGATCTGTTCATACAAAGAAGCGCAGATGTGATCTTGAGGAAACGCGTTAATTGAATCGGGCACACCAGGAAAGAAAATATATTACGCAATTCTTAAGATGTGTGGAGGCGGGGTGTTTCGTTTATTTAATTATGTTATTAACTGTCAAAGGTCAGTTTGGAGAAAGGACCAAACTTATGCTCAGCACATGCTTTCAAGCACTGACGCTAAATTATCCAACGGTACCAATTTTGCACTAATGGCAAAGCAAAAAATCCGAATGAGCGCTGAATGGTCATTTTGATTTAATTAAACGGAATATAATGCATACCGAACAGTCAAAATACAAAAATATTGTTCACACGTTCCATGTAAAACATGCAAATGTTCATATGAAGAATATCACTATAGCGCAGCTATCTGATTTAAAAAGAAACATTTTATTCATGCACTGCAGTGCCGGATTTCCAACAGTTTACCGCGCGCTGTCAGTGTCTCCAAAGTACATGGAAACCTGTTTAAATGTCCCGTCGCACGTTTTTACATTGGATAGACTTTCTATTCTATTTTTTTAATGCTCTGTACTGGCGCGTCAAAGAACCCGTGCATTGATTTAAAGTACCAATAATGCAACGTTACTATTTTTTTTTTAATCTCCCAAAAACCACAGGAAACTCAAAAACCTTTTACAGCAAACATAGGCATCCATTATTTAAAAGAGTGTAAGTCTGGGCAATTACGCACGCATGGGTCCATACCTTGGTCATCAGTCTGTCAGCGTTTGTGTTTTCCTCGTCTTTAAAGATGATATCGGGATTATAATTCGGAATCAGCTCTTTAAATCTCTCTGAATTCCTTGTGATTTTGCCTTCGTATTTGCCGCTGGCCCCGAGCGTTTTCTCGGCAACGTTGGGAATGAATTGCTTGTAAGCCAACGGGGTTAATTTCTTTGGGTGTCTTCGTTTTCCATAACCTCTACCGGGACCACAGGCTAATCCACAAGGCGTCAGAAGCAGGCTGATAAAACACAGAAAAGCAATTTGCTTCAGATGCAGCCTTACGTCCATGACGTTAAATGATCTTTCGGATCTTTAAAGTTTAGTCTCTCACAGGGTCTTCTCGCGCGTACCGGATGGATGCTACCCAACGACCACTACCGAAGCAGGTGCAATAACGACCGCTCTCGATAGCCACTGACTGAGCACATTGGAGGCTGGCTGTCACAGCTAAGTGGGAGACGAAAGAGCGACTTAGTTTGACGGGAGGTAGGGTCAGACGCTTACGAGTAGAGGCAGTCTACCCATATGAATTACAGAGCAAATCGATGGCAAGGGGAGGGAGTCTATTGACGGAGTGCCGTCCAACTATGATGCCATCCAAGCAAAGACGCTCTCCATACCTGCTTCATTTCTGCAGAAATGACACAAACGTATTCTCACGCTGCCATGGTAAACGCGAGGTTTCGCGTGAATGAAAATATCCATTTAGGATTATTGAACGCGGTTTCAAATAAGCGGAGCGGTTCCGAAAATGATATTGTATATGTGGTGTATCAGAATGGCATTATTTCAGATCAGCCCTTTTATTGGTTTTAGTGAACACTTTTAAACAGATTATATATTTCCTGAGGATAATATGACAAATTAGGCATCCTTTGGTAATTAACATAATGGGCTGAAAAATGAAGCTTCCAACAGAGGCACATAACCCAAAATCTGTTGGCATTCATAACTTTTTTTAATAAATCCTTTATGCCTATCTTGTTTCTATTTGTCTTTGGATGCCTTAATTAATCCCTACCGAAGTCCAGTCATATATTTTTGTATATACATATTGTATATTTATATACATATTGAGTTTAGTTAAAGTTAAAAGTTGCTGAAAACGTTCCTGCATGTTAAGTTTGTTGATGTTTGTGCCACCTTAAATATCTCATGTTTGATCTGATATCTTTTTACCATCATTGAGGGTATTTTGTTTCGAGGAGGGGGCTTGTTGGTAGGCAAAATGAATGAGTGGTGCATCTCTGAATTTATAACACGTACCTGGTTTGGACTTTCAAGGGCTTCTGAAAATTGGCATGTGAGTGAGCAAAAACTCACCCTCTTGCCACTCTATGATTTGACCAACAGATGACTCACTTATACCTAAAAAACACAAAATCTGTCCCTCTCTTCCTAGAATTAATTGGCTAGACTGTTTATTTATGAAGCATATATTTATACAGCATTTTGTGTCTTGATTTCCTGAAACAAATCTATTAAGGTCTAAACATAAATATTTATAAGAGGTTTATATTCCTAAGGATCTGTTAACAGGATATGTCAGACTGTGAGATAAGTTCTGGAACAGGTAAAATGGCCATTTAATCTAATTTCAAACCGAAATCTTTAGTATCTTAAAAAATGTTTTATAGATTAAAATGAGATAAAAGAAAACCCCCTTTGTTTAATATTTAGTGCTAAACAACTGTCCACGTATATAGTCTTTATTGTCCTCCTCTTGCAAAATATATAGTCCTTCAATCGCTCTTAAAAGGATGAGGTGACCTTAACTTAACAAAAGCTCAATTTGTTAGATGAAACCATTCCTGCTTTTGATTTAGATGGGATGATGGTGGAAAAGGACGTCCTCGCATCATTTGGCTGTCCTGACAGCTCTGAGTGAGACATGCTTTAATGAACAGACACAAGGGTTATGCTCTTTGAGGAATAAAATCTCAGTTCAAACTTTTGCATTACAGTATGTACAGACCAACGGGTAAGTCCAATACAATATTGTATATATTATAAACCGTATATATGTGTGTACATATATATGTATGTATGTATCTACTATATCAGTCGATGTCTGTGGTTAACTACCTACAACAATATTAATTGTTTAACTTTTCCTTGGTCACAACATAATCAGATTAAACAAGAGCAAGAATTGGCATAATAACTGTTTCAATTATTTTCAACCCCTGTAACCTTTGACAATAAAGGAATTCAAAGGAAAACTCTATCTGTGCATCACTTGTAGTTGTTTGATGGTTTATGTGACTGCTCAGCGCCGAGCATCCATCTGGTCTGGTCTGAAAGGCATACTTGAACCTTTCTCTTTAGTTCTTTAAAATACCTGTGGACAGATGGGTCACTGGACCAGTTAAGCTGTTTCAGATAGGTATGGTTTATTCTAGTCAAAAGCCAAAAGGCCATTTGCATCCACAGGAAATACCTGGCTTTACTAATGGGAGGCCTCCTTTTTAAGTTTCGACGGACCCTTGTAAATGTTATGGCCTTCCAATATCTGGTGGTGAGACATGTAGGGGTTTCTGACAATGGTTAGAGAGACCCCTTGGATGTGCAGTGCAATGCGGTTCCTAGCAATAATTAAAAATTGTAACTGCTTATTTTGTAAGGCTGTGTGACCTGCATGAGATCTGTCGCTTTCTTATTCGTTCCATATTCTGTAAACATTCAGTACCACAAACAGGGCTTAACTTTAAGAAGGGCCATTGTGTACGAATTTAAGAACAGTTAACAATACTAAAGATTCACATTATCTGTGCCATAATCACTTATTTAGTTCATATAAGATTTAAACATTGTATTAGTCAGTATTGAATAATTAATAGTCCATGCTCATTTCATATGTAATTGCAAGTATTGCCTTTGCTGTTGCATAACAATCACTTTTTAGTTTTTTTAAAAACTGATACTTTAAATAAGGTGGTTAAATGCAAATATTTTATATGAAATATAAATGTACTTATCTTTTGTTGGTTAAATGAACTTTTGAAATTATTTAGAGAAAATAATATTGAAATTTAATAAGGTTTTTGTATTGGAAGCGTCATAATAGGTTGAAAATTGTTAAAACATCAAGTATTAGTGTGCATAAATGTTTAAGATCGACTTGGAGCTATATATATATATATATATATATATATATATATAATAGTAATTTTATAATGTAAATGTATTTCAGACATACAGTACAAATGCTGCTCATATTTATCTATGTAAAGATGTAAAGATCTGAATTAGTGACCTATAGCTAGCATACAATAATCCATCTGAGATGAACTAATGAGTTCCTAATGAGAACAGCAGTATGGTTGCGAAGCGGAAGCACTGAAGCTGAATTTCTGTTGATGAATCAGCATACAATATCAATTTATTTGTTCACCTGGCACGCAGACTCACTGTTCTCCCTGCCAAAGCGGATGCCAATAAAGCCCTCCAATTCACTCATCTTTCTACCAGCATCGCACACTGGTGACTCGGTGACATAAGGTAAGGATGGACAGAGATGCCCTGGAACTGCTGCATTATCCTGCCATTTACTTGGCCTAAATTAGATTTGCTTTGTTTTCTTTCTTAGCTTTTGTTACCTCCCTTTATCTGTGTGATTTTATAAAAACACTAGAATAATAACTATGAGTTTGATATGCGTTTGTATGATTGGCACAAAACTAGTTTGAACTATGAGATTAACCTTTTCTGCAAAATGGAATGTTCCTACTTGAAGAGTGCAAAAAAAAATCGTATCCCACACCTCCTACTGTGTCCATCTTTTCAAGGATTATTCAATGAAGAACACAATCAAATACTAATAGGATTGAGGTGCTATCTGAGAATATCCTCTCCCACCCCTCAGGCCTGAGGTTCCAGGAGTTGAGGTTTGCACAGGAAAGCAGTTACCATATTCACATGTCTCCGTAATTGAGAACACTGCTTGGCAGCCCATAGTGGCCTCTTAGAAAAATGTGTCCAATACTCTTTAATTAGTTGGTGAGACATCGGGCAATCTATATTTAGAATGTGAACTGAATGAAAACCTCAATAAACAGAAGTTCGGCGTTTCTCGCTCAACAATGAACAGAGGTTTTGTTCCACTGGATTGGCTGTCGCTCCCTTCCTGCAATAATTATCAGAACCTTTTAATAAATAAACTTGACCACAGTGTCCTTCACAGCACTTGCTTGCAGACATTCCTGCACTTTATGAAATGGAAACACAGAGGCGAGCTTGCTAGAATCAGAAAGTTTCGTTGAATCGATTTTTGGATCATTTTGACAATGACGCTCATTTCAAGTGCTTTTTCACAAAACAGATAGGAGAGAAATTGCCTGGGCAAGTAAATACGGTGGCCGGTTTCTTTTGTAGAAGAGTAGACTTTCCATTAGCTGCAATTTTTATCAATCAGTACCTCGGGTGTGGAGTGGATCAATGGTCTGTCGCTATGGCAACCCGCACAAAGTGATGGGTAATTCCACAAGGTGAGGGGAAGGATCCTGTGAGGTGGCAAAAACAGACAGGATCGATAAGGCCCAAGATAACGAGTGTGAATGCTCAGTCCTGCCAGCCTTCAGTCCTGCCTCTCTCAGGATAGCTGCTTCGAGCTGTTACAGTAAATAAATGAAAAAGTTTATCAATTAATTCAATAATATTTTCCAAGATTTACTATATACAATTTGTATGTCAGTCTCTTATGCTCACCAAGGCTGCATTATAATGGTTTGAACATTTGAATAATGCTGTGCAAAGAGTAAATAGAACTGTGTCATCATAGGTATGTATGTATATTGTGATGTATATTGTATATTGTAGGCTGAAAACTTTTTATTTCTCTGTCTTTTGGCGTAGCAAATGAGCCAAAGATCTCCTGACCTCTCCGGATTAATACGGTGTTTTCAGTCTAATTACAAGCAACAATGAAAGAAGATTACAACTGGAGAAGGAATGCTAGAAATTCTCCCGTGTGAGGTTAAACCATTGCGTTAAGCTGTTGTGGTGTGATGCTTTTGCTTTACCCCAATAGTAAATGTAGTAACGTTTGCTGCCAAAGCACCATTTGGTTTGATTGAACATCACCTCATACTTGTACTTACATATCACAAGTTTGCAAGGGTTACCCCATCCCAAAATGAAAGTTTTGTCATTAATCACTTTGCCCCCATTGTCGTTTCAAACCTATAAAAGCTTGTCCGTTTTCGAAACATAACTGAAAATATTCATAGGTATTTTGGATAAAAAACGGTAGGCTTGTGACTATGCCATAGACTATCCCATAGGCAATAACACTGTCATTGTCCAGAAAAGTGTGAAAGACATCGTCAGAATAATCCATCTGCCATCAGCGGTTCAAAAGCAGTGTTATGAAGCTCTGAGAATACATTTTGTAGCGAAAGAGAACAAGAATAATGGCTTCATTCAACAATACAGCACTGCAGTGTCACCTTCACATAAAGTTGAATAAAGTTGGTATTTTTGTTTTCTTCTGCACAAAAAGTATTCTCTTAGCTTCATAATCTTATTGTTGAACCTCTGGTGGCAGATGGAGTATTCTAACAATGTTTTTCATATTTTCCTGGACTTTGACTTTATTTACTTGCCAGTCTATGGGACAGTCACAAGACTCCCAGTTTTCATTCAAAATATCTTAAATTGTGTGTGAAGATGAACCAAGCTTTTACGGGTTTAGAACAACATGGGGGTAAGTGATTCATTTTCATTTTGGGGTGGAGTAACCCTTTAAGACATTCACCGCATGCTTATATCATACCGCCTGTAAATAAATCACAGATATCTTTAAAAGTATGTTACAGCATGACTTAATGTTAATAAAACTCATGTTTTCCTTTTCTTTTTAAACATGGAGATCACACATAGAATCATCCACCACAACTGGAGCCATGTTGAGTCTTGCCTTTTTCTATCTGGGTCAGATGCCAGAATTGTAACCTTAAATATTATAATCAAACTACCTTAAGTCAAGAAACGTGTTGATCACTGAACTTAATTACCCATGTTTACAACTGAGCTGCTGATTATTTTGGATCATTTTATTATTGGAAATGTGCATTTCAGGTAGTTTTATATAAAAGTAGCTTAGTTAGTGCAGTAATCACCACTTGTTCTCAACCTGGGGCCCGGGGCCCACTAGAGGGCCTCAGCAAATTTACAGGGTTGAGAGGCTACAGGATGAGTTACAGGTAGCCTATTTCTGTATACTGCAATCATAGTTATTTGTTCGCCGTCATCTTACTTACTAACTGCTTTTCTTATTATTGTTCTTATTGAGTACCATTTGTTTCCTGAAACTTCTGGGATCAAAAAAATCCCTGAATCTTTAATTAATATATCCAAACTCCATATATCTGTGATATTTACAGCAAAATACCTAAGACATCTTACTTGTCCTATAAGTAGTGATATTATGTTGTGTTGCACAACAGGAGACCTTTGAGTCAAGAAAGTTGTGAACCTTACAAGGTTATGTTAGCTAGTAATATTTGCATAGTGAGTCCACCTAGATATCAATTTTAATAAATATAATTATTTTATGGATTCAGAATTAAAACATGATGAAAAACTGAGTGTGCATGTTTGAAGACATGTCGGGGATGAGTGATGCCAAAATCCTTCCTTTCCTTGATATATTGTATTGTGGTCTGGATAATAGAAAAATCATTTGGTAGCAAACAATGCAGCTTCTAAAGGGTGTCTAGTCTTTATAATGTAGAACATCATGTGTTACAGAAATAATTTTTTTCATGTTTAAGAGGTAATTTCAGGTCATCGATGGTTGCGGCTTTCAGAGATGTGACCTCAGGGCTACAAAACATGAATGTAGTAAATTATAAAGAATGCAGTTAAGAGCTTATGTTTTCTAAGCTACATAGCTGAGCCTGCCCCCAAAATGATTTCTGAATTAGTCCGAATCTCGATCATGTCGCCTCCTCGTTGTTTAAATGCATGTTTGAATGCTTATTAACGTTTTGTAATATATGTATGATCTTTCCCAGCCTGTGAGATGACATTAAAACATGTTACAATGGAGAATTGTTAAAGGGAAATGCTTAGTTTGGATCACATTTTGCGCAAAGCTACTTAAAACGTGAAGGCCTCATTCATAGACACAGTTATAATTGCAACGCTCGCTATGGCTTGGCTGAGCTTTGAAATCATTGTGTTTTGAGGCTAATTAGTGCCGCTTTAAACTTTGAAATGACATTTCCAGCTAGACTTTATGATCTTGATGTGACTTTTTGATCTTGCTATCAAAAATATTGCATGCAGTGTGAAATTTTGGCATTTTGAAACGGCTCAATGTTAGAATTCATGCTCTGACAGCGGAGGGAATTTGAAGTCATTAAAAGAACTTGTGAAAAGGAACTGTGTGAACGAAGCCCACGGACTGAACGACTAACAAAAGAGGATTTTAAGGGAAATGTGTACAAGAATTAGTCCTAATTCTTGCTTACTATAGTCACTAATAAGATTTCTTTCTATTTCATAATCTTTTTGCCCAGCCACATTTTCATGGAGCGGAGTGCAGGACAAAATGCTCTAAACTGGATGACCTCTCATCTCCACAGATGGATGGTTGCATAACATCATTAATTTGACCAAAAATACAGTAATATTGTGAGACATGATTACAGTTGTAAATAACCAATTTCTATTTTAATACATTTGGAATTTGAATTTATTCCTATGATGAAAAACTAAATTTTCAGCATCATTACTCCAGTCTTCAGTGTCACATGATCTTTCATAAATTATTCTAAAATGCTGATTTGGTGCTAAAGTAACTTATTTTATCATTATAAATGTTGAAAATGGGTGTTTTGTGGAAACTCAAAATTATTTGATTAATAATAAATGCAAAAGAAGAGCATTTGAAAATTATTTATATATATATATATATAGTGCTGTCAAACAACTGAGATCAAATCAAAATGAATCGCATCAAAAAAAGTTGTTTTGGTTTGTGTCAGTTTACCCAATCGTGTTTCAGAACCCCGGGGTTGTCAGTGGGCAGTAAACACAGCGCATTCCATCGTCATAGACCTTTTTTCACAACTTCCGTATTTTGCCCAAAAGCAGCCTTATTTATCTTTCCACTACTTCATTGCTAACGAAGAAGGAAGCTGAAAATGGGTTAAAGCAATTTGGCGAGATGAAGGACCAACTTTTTCAATTAAAAGGGGGAGTACTCATGTCTGCAGCAGACACTTCACACCAGAGGACTACATCTTAGGGAAGTTGTTATAGTTACCCGGATTTCTGCTGTGTTGACATTCGCATGCCCTGCGATTGTGTATTTCCGGTTTCTGTGAGACAGGTCTATTGCATTTGTTCTTGTTGCTGTCTTCAATTTGGCAACCTGCGTGTGTGTCAAGTCTGAGTAGGAGGGTTGGGGTGAAAAAAAAAGGTCTCCAGTATTTTAAATTTGGGAAGGGAAAGGGACATATGGCCAAGTATGGTTTCCCATTCTAGGAATTTGTGCTCTGCATTAACGCTGCCCACTGCTCCGGGTGTGTGTTCACTGCTGTGTGTGTGCGTGGTAGTTCACTTCTTACTCCTGTGTGTGTGTGTGTGTGTGTGTGTGTGTGCACTTGGATGTGGAGCTAGGGGAGCAGTTGGGGGAACGGTGGCTTACTCAAGGGTCTCAAGGTCACCTCAGTTGTGGCATTGCAGGTGGAGAGAAAGCTAGGTATTAACTCCTCCCAACTACAATCCCTGCCAGACCTGGGATTTCGAACCCACGACCTTTGGGTTACAGGTCCAACTCTCTTTCCATTAGGCCACAACTGCCCGACAAGTTTGCAATACCTAGTTCAACCACTCGGTGTCAATCCTACATAGAGCACCTTTAAATACTATCACAATCACATTAAAGGTGCCATAGAATGAAAAACTGAATTTACTTTGGCATGGTTGAATAATAACAGTTCAGTACATGTACATAA
>JAUCMU010000042.1:10976184-10989389 GCA_032275025.1 Enteromius treurensis
GCTACATACCTTCTATGTACATATCAGAGAACAATTTAAAATATTCTCTCAAAGCATTCTATGGCACCTTTAAATATCTTTGACCACATACTATTTTGACCTTCATACCTTGTTGATGTCAAAATCATTAATAATTCTCTGTCGATGAGTAAATGAAAGCGTGTTGTAGGTTGTTTGTGATGTCACAAGTACCCATCTATAAAGTTTTTGTCATGTTGAGTTAGTTTGAGAGGGCTGTATGCTGTAGTCTCAGTCTCAAAGGCTGTGGACAATCGGTGCCAAACGACTGCAACTTTGCCAGTTCTTACCACTGTCTCCGGGCACCAGTGCTACAGAAGGCCGTAAAAAATATTAATCAAAACTGTCCGATCAATAACTTCTCAAAGGCTAATAAGTGCTGTCATATTTTTGTGATATGTGGAGCCCTCCATCATTTAGAGCGTGCCGAGATTTATCGAAAATCCATTGTGAGGACGAGAGCATGAGGTAATGCAGCACTTAGTAAATGAAGTAAAACCAAAGTCTACTATTAAAATTTATGATTTGTATTTAATTCACAGAAGTCGCATCACGCCTGTTCATTTGAACTCTTTCAACCTGGTCTGCTTTACCTCTGTACGGTCGCCAGCATCCATCTGACTTGAATTGCGCATGTTTTATTCACTTGTGGTGTATTTCACTCTTGGTCCTGTCATCATGAAACAAACTGTGAATGCAGTTATGTCATTTTCTGTCCATTAGTGTCATATGCCATATCATATGGAACAGAAATGGAGGCTTAACTTTGGCTCGGGGCCTGGCCTCGCTGTCCATTATGTTGCTTATGAATAGTACAATAGCTCTGCTGCTAAGATCTTAACAATATCTTATAAATATTATATTACATCTCTTGGAATGTTTTTGTTATTCTATTAGTCTCTTTATACTGTTGCAAACACAAGAGAATGATACAGCCGTATTGATTTTATTTTAAGCTAAGTTAAAGTCATAGTGAACCTGATTAATATCGTTCGGACAGATGTAATATTTAACTTTTTATGGATCCTGATAATTACCCACAATACCCTGCTCCAGTCCCTCAGTCACTTGACTTGATCCATCACTCATTTGAAGTGTCTCGTAACACTCGCTCATAGCTCATCTGCACCCATATCACAGGGCCATTCAGGTGTCAGGCTTTTTTGGGTCACCTTGTGGATGGGAACCAATTCAGAACAGGAGAAGTAATAAATAAATAACAGCCTATCAAGGATAGGAGCTTTATAGCAAGGGTGGCATTATTTTCAAATGCATTGTACTCTCTTAAAAATAAAGGTTACAATAGGGTGCTTCTGCGGTGATCCCACAAAAGAATCTTTCAGTGAACAGAACCGTTCTAAAGAACATTTAAACAATATTTTCTGCATTTGAAATGTTCAAAGGTTTCTTAATAAAGAGTGTGAGCCAAGACATTCGAAAGTTTGGGGTCAAGATTTTTTATTTATGTATGCATTTACGAACAAAATTAATACTTTTGTTCAGCAAGGATACAACAAATTGAACACAAGTGACATTTAATAATGTTACAAAAACAACTTTATTGCAAATAATTGCTGTTCTTTTGAGCTTTCTGTTGATCAAATAATCATATTTTAGTCATAGTCATATTTTTTCATAAAAATGCTGATAATGAGCACAATATCTGCATATTAGAAAGATTTCTTTAGGACCACGTGACACTGCTCCATTTCAGCTTTGCCATTTCACAATTTTATTTTATTTTTTTCAGATAATTTGATTGGTGAGCATAATAAAAACATACTGCTATCACATTTTAAAACACAAGTGTAAACCTGATATAAACCTTTAAATGATATAATAACTGCAAATTTCAAATGTACATTGTGTATCTTTGACATGAATTTAATTTATTACAGTCTGGCAATGGTAATATGAACAGACAGAAAAAAGAATGTGAGGATTAGGTGTCTCCCTCTTAGATCTGCTATCTGTCATCGCCAGGTTAACTTCTTTATGAATCAGTCTCCCCGGGCTGTTTTCAGGACAGAGAGGGGAGCATGTATATTTAAGCTTGTGCCGCTTTTTAAAAGAAACATTTGCCGTGTTAACAAGGTCATTTTCATTATTTTGCATATTTAGAATATCTAGCCAACAGAAAGATTTTTGCAAATAGCAGGTGTCATGCTGCCGCAGCCGCTATAGGACGGCTAAATGCCTTTTGAGTTTTCATTGCATTCAGACCTGGGAATGCTAACACTGATTAATAAATATTTGACAATGTGGTTTTTTTTCTTAGTCATGCCAATAACTATTTGTCATCAATGAAGCAGAAGAAACCAGGTCACAGGCAGTAGTAAAGATGATTTATGTCAAAGTAACAGTCAGTCCTGTTTTAATGGTTCATTGGCCTCATGCAAGACAAGAAAGCATTGATCTGGCTTTTACGACAAGTTAACCTCTCAGGAATGAGTGTTAATAGATTTTGAAACAACTATTAATAGCAAATAAAACATTTATGGCCACGGTATTTTATGCACAGAGCAAAAATCAATAGATCTTTAATGAAATTAAGCTTGCACAACTATTAACAGCAGTTTCAGAGATGGATTAGTGTGGGTAGGATTTGCTTGAGTGCTTACTAACTCAAATGTAAAAAAGGTTGCAATGCCGTTTCGAAATGACCCTGGTATAAGAGAGAAGCAAGAGAATAGTCGGTAGCAGATTGTTGCATCTGGTGTTGGCCTCTCTTGTCAGTAAAATGCCAGTCCTCACGGTTGCTATGCCGCTGTATCAAAGCGGAGGATGGCGCATGGGAAGGATTGTGGGAATGTAAAGCTGCACAGCAAACAGAGGGTCACCCAGCCAGATTCAAACAAACTCGTCTAGCACTCCTATTCAGTCAAAAGTTCAATCAGTCACCATGGATACCTTCTCTTCTAATGAGTTACAAATGTTTCAGTTGATGTTGATTGAATTGTTTTACCAGCCAAGGATGTTTATTGGAGTCACTGGGATTTGAACTGGCTATGATGGATAAGCTTTTTCCATTGTTCCTGGGGCTTTAGCATTTGTAATATTAGAGACGTTGCAGAGTAATTTGTTTAAGCTCTTTCTTTCTTTCTTTCTGCAGAAAAAGCCTTGTTTGCAGTCTAATTGCACAAAAAAAAAAAAAAATATTGTGTAGAAACCTTTTTTATGCAGAAATTTTAGTATGCAGCATATGCATTTTGTCATACTTTGCATGGTCATAAATAAGTGGATCATACACGTTGTTCATTTTCCACATGTTCCAAGTATAAAATATCATAAAAAAAAAAAGTTCAAAATGTTACATTTAATGTGTTACTTGCTATTTATGGGTAATTATTATTATTATATAATTATAATTATTATTAATATATTATATATATTAAATTAACAGCAATTTCTCATTTAAAATAGCTTCCTAGTTTTTTTCAGATAAATCTTACAACAAATTATTTTCAGGGTAGTGTTTGTTTTAAATATTTTTGGGTCTTGGCATGTGACCCCATTTAAGGTCTTCATTTTGTGTTGACATTTACGTTTTGGTTCAATCTTGGAAATATTATCTGTTAAAAAAACACAAAAAACACACTTTCTGTTATTGAACATTTAGTCAGTTTAGCCCTGTCAAAAACTGTTAAAAAATGACTCTGCTCATTTAACCCGGAATTCCTTCCTTGGTGGCTTGTCTGTCACCAATTATATCTCTCTGTTTATCCTTTGACAAGTTAATTCACATGCATGTGAACCGACGGTGAAGGCTTGTGGATCTTTCCCATCACACTTAAAACACAGCCGACCACCCTCTCCTCTCTCAAGTAGGCTTTTCACAGAGGCTTTAAGAAAACTGTTTAAGGTATTTGCCCTTTTTTCATCTATTCAACTGCAGCAGGCAAATCCTGGGAGGCAGAACCTGTTGATATCCCATAAGGGGCTTATATGACTCATCGTAGCCTAGATGCAACATGCTTGTTATTTGAACAGCTGCATCTCCACTCCACACTTTTATCAGGCCCATTGTGATCCTGCCATCCTGCGCTTTTCCTGCTTGTTCAGAAAGCTCTTGACAAACCTACCAAAAATTGGTCATAGAACAGATGGCTAGACAGTTTTTTGGGTGGAGGCTCGATGCTGAGGTGATCGTGAATTTCATTGCACTTCAGTGTTTCGAGATGAAGATCTGGTGTTGGTGGATTTCATTCAGAAAGATTCCACTAAAAAATCACTTGCACTAAACTATTATTCAAGGTAAATGTTCTAGTGTTTTTACATGTATATATTTAAAAAATATAATGTGGAAAGATTGCATTTTCCCCAATAAGAATAGTTCTTTCCCCTCTTTTTTTCCCACAGGGCAGCTTGATGGATGAGGCACACACACGTACCTCCTCACACCTCAACTGGCCGAATGCATTCCTCATGCAATTAGTCCTTCTGAAGTTGCTTATTAGTTGGATCTCTTCTTTGTGGACAAGTCCTTTCACTGAACTGTCACAGCTCCTGGACAAGCCTCTCCAATCCACAGCCATTTACAAATGAATGGGGCACCATGCAAACCAAACAGAGCACATCCTTTTCCTGCTCTTTCACATCTTTAGTGAAAAGGAGGGGGGAAAACTCAATTTGTGTTTGCGCAGACCATAAACAAACATCGGTCAGATCAAATGAGGCATTCAGAGTCTGAAGAAAGGTCAGAGAGAAAGAGATAGAGGAGGGATTGAAGGAGGTGCAGAATGGAACTCTCCCGGTGCCAATTCACAAGCTCGGGGCTTTTATGAGGGTGTCAGTTCTGTTGTCAGACTGACGGTGTAGAGAAACAAGTCAATGTGAGGGCGGAGGACAGCACACCTTCCTCAGGTACCTGCAATATGACCGTAAACTAACCAGCACCTTTAGAGACAGCCGAGGTCACAACCAAATCACCTTTCCCGCAAAAAAATAATTTCCATAATTTCCAACTAGAATGTCAAATCTGGACTCATCTGACCATAGAACACGTATGCACAGTTCATTTTAAATGTGTTTACTGACAGTGGTTTCTGGTAGGGCTGGATGATATATCGATGGATACATCATCGGTAAAGCCAGTTCTTTGATTAGCAGTAAATCTCCATCACCTGTGTTGAAATGGAGTGCCAGCTAACACACATGCTGCGTCCGAAATCGCTTACTTCCGTACTATATAGTATGTGAAAAACAGTATGCGAGGCGAGTAGTATGTCCGAATTCATAGCATTCAAAATTCAGTAGGTGAGAAGTAACCGAATGACCTACTGCTTCCGCCCGAATTCTATAGTAGAGAGAGGAGGCGTCATATTCGAAAAATGGCGGAAAGTTGAAACGCGGCTTATTTCAAGTGTACCTCAGGAAAAAAACTATTGTTTATTGTGATTAAATTACACTTGTTTAACACAATAAATAAACGGATGACTTATTGAAAGTTTTTAATTTTCGCTCTGTTGTGACGACGCGCGACACTATCTATCTGTCTGTCTGTCTGTCTGTCTGTCTGTCTGTCTGTCTGTCTGTCTGCCTGTCTGTCTGTCTGATGGACAGACAATCAGCTGGTTGGTTGGTTCATCAATTTGAATATATTAAGGGTGACACATCATGAAAATCTGACATTTCCAAGTTTTAAGTGCTATAATTAGGTCCCTTGTGCATCTAAGAAAACTTGATAAAGAGTAACCAAGTAACTTTGTTTAGTAAGCCTTTTTCTGCAAGCCTCGCTCCCCTTGTGACACTGCAAAGGATCTCATTAGAATATTACCACCCCTATAAATGTCCACCTGCTACGCCATCATTTTGATTTCACAAGAGACAATGGTGTAGCTGTTTTAATGCCATGGCAAATGTTTGAGCAAAACATGCTAACTGTTTTATCACAGACAAGAACAGAACACTATTTAGAGTCCTAGCCTCGGAGGAGACGAGAGCAGTGGATTTATTGATTTATTTAATGTATATTGCTGCTGCCACACAGATCTAAAAAAAAATTTTAAATTCCCAGCTGTTAACTTTGACAGACATCACTGACTGTTTTCATAACTTTTTAATTGTAAACTTGTGTGTGAATGAGAACTTTAGTTTAGTATACTCTTATACTGTGTCAGCCCCTTTTCTGTCCGTGTGCTTCGGATGTATCCACTCAGAAAACCATATATCAGAAGTTTAAACTAATATAATTTAAAATACATTATTTCAACATGATAATCAGAATAGAAATAGACGTTTTTAGCAGGTGTGAGCTGTAATGGTGCAGTTCTATTGTGGAAAAGGGGGCATGGAGCAGCAGCTCATTTCCATTTAAAGAAACAGGCACCATAATCAGAGTGTTTCTGCTTCCACTCAAAATTGGCATTTTCAAAATAATATAATAAATGATCTGTAGGGTATTTTGTGCTAAAACTTCAAAGGGGCATAATATGTAACCTTTAATGCTCACAATAGGCCTATAGAAAATTTCTGTTTTTAGTAATTCTGAAACTATTGATTTAAACGTTCTAACCATAGATATATTTATCTGTTTATCTTTCTTTTAATTAAAATTGGTTTAAATTAAAATTTCTGGCTTCAGATCAAAACTAAATTCATAGCTGGCTAAAAACTACTTTTCCCAAAACTCTCAGCAGTGGATGACATCACTCTGTGTGTTTGTCTAAGTGCTTCAGTTGGAGCAGTCAGTCCAGCAGCCGATGGCTGTCACAGTCTCCTGCCAAACACACTCCATATTCACAATGCAGTTTAATTAATGACATCACTAAAAGGTTTGGTGCAATGAAGTTTGCATCTAGTTCAATTTCCTAAGTGCCTCTGTATCCCTTTCTAAGCAACAGCAACACAGAGGGAGACAGAGCCATCAATAATGCACCTCCAAAAGAGGAGGCCAGCTACAGCAAGCGGTACCAAACTTAGGAGATGGGATTGTCAAAATGAGAGGATCCCTAACTTTGTACAGGATCAAGTAAACAGTTAATACTCTGATTATTTTTTAGGAACTGAACATTTGAACTGTCTAACAGGCAACAGGTGAACACACAGATGAAACCAAAATAGATGTTTTCTATCAATTCCCTCCATAGATCACTTTGACTCCAAACAACTAATGGAAAACTGGGAGTTGTGTCTTGTAAGCTTTCTGGAAGGAACATGCTTGTAGTGACTTGTCAAGTGAAGATAAAAGGGGATTCCTGTGGAACACCACAAGATCTTGTGTATAGTTGATTAATCCAGTTCATTCAGTCACAGCTGCAGTCTTTTCATGAATTCTATCTCATTCTGCGCACAAAGGTTATGCGTATTTTGATGTATGGTAGCCGTGTAATTGACTGATAAAATACACATAAAGATATGGTTTGTGCGCACAAACTGTATTATCCTTGCCCTGCTTGGTGAAATGCCGCGTTGGGGCACAAAACAGGAATTAGTCATCAGCTGTTCTTTGGTTTTAACCTGAAAGGTAAAGATGTGTTTTCATGAACATGTCAAAATGAACAAAACGGAATCCTATTCCTTCCATTTCCTCGGTGTGATAAAAAGCGAACAGTAAATCAACCTCATTAGTCCTTCCAAGAGCAGAGCAGAGTTTAATCAGGACTCTCAGAGACGTGAGTCCCATATAAGACTGTACAGTTAATTTAATGCATGTATCCAAGCCTGTCTATTAACAGCAGGACTTCCCTTATCATTTCTTCCTGCTGCGGGTGAATGAGCACAAAATCATGAATAAGGACAAAGAGAATCATTCATAAAGCAAGTTCACATTGTTTAATACAACCTTATTATACAATTTGTGTTGTCAACGATTATAAGAAAACAATTTTAATTAGCATTTACATCACCATTTAAAAGTGTGGGGTCAGTAAGTTTTTGAAGAAAAAGAAGAAGAAGAGAAGGAGACATATTACTTTCATTCATCAAGATTGCATAATATTGATGATAAATGTTCCTTGAGCACCTAATCAGCATGTTAGACTAATTTTCAAAGGATCATGTGACACTGTAGCTATGTGTATGTATATATATATATATATATATATATATATATATATATATAAACTTACGGAATTAAGGGCATGTTTTCTACTAACAATATGTGACCCTGGGCCACAAACCAGTCATGAGGGTCATACATCATCTGAAAGCTGAATAAGTTAGCATTCGTGTATTGGGCGTCTAAGGGTGCAGAAAAAATCTAAATATTGAGAAAATTACATTTAAAGCTCTCCAAATGAAGTTCTTAGCGACACATATTACTAACCAGAACTGTTTGAATACATTTATTGTTGGAAATGTGCAAAATATGTTCATGGAACATGATCTTTACTTTTTGGCACTTACAACTGATTCTGTTTTGGGAATTGGTTACGTTTTACCAATAAACTGAACTTTAAATGGTTTTCCACAACTTTCATCAGCTTTAATAAAACTTGTATCAGTAGCCTACGTGATGAAGCTGCAGATGCATAACCCTGTCTACCTGAATGGGTTGGAAAAAGGAGACCAGCCAAGTTTGGGTGTGCAGTGATTTATAAACATGATTGTCTTCCAGACTGATGCCTGGGGTCTGAGGTCTTGTGAAGCCCTCAAGTGGTAAAGTGAGGAAGTGTAGGTGTTTAGGTGCAAATGACTGTAAAGCCAGTAAGACACACCTCTCACCTCTGCCATGCAGTAAACACTTAGATTAAATAGACTTCACTCCTTTAGAGTTAGTGACTCTATAAGTGATGATATTCCTCCAAATAATCTTTAAAAAGTCAATATATCACTCATCAAGCAACAAATTTGACTTATCAGCCTTATCTCTTGATTTGAAAGCACTGAGCCTTGTTCACAGTGATGAGTCTTTTTTACAGGCCTCTCCATCCCTCTGATGAAGCACTTAGCCCACTTCTATTTATAGCAGCAAGAGCGGCACGATCGATTATTCAACCTGACTCTGATTCTGCCTTCTCATGAACTGTTATTCAATAACCATGGATAAAATTAGACATCACCATCCTGAGGGGACAAATGGCACAGAGCGAGAAAGAGAGAGAGAGAGAGAGAGAGAGAGAGATTGTATAGAATGTGTAGAATGTATGCCTGTGATTTAACAGGTCAAGATGTTCTCGTCTCGATAGGCTAAATAAAAATTAAAAAAAATTCTGCATCCTGTACAGCTGGACAGCAATACCTGGATGTGAAGCTAACATGAAGCAGCACTTCCTCTATTTCACCCCTCATGGCAGAAACAGCTATGAGAAACAAACAAGGCACAGACAGACATAAAAGAGACTGTTACGAGTTAATAGTTACCTCTGCTGCACCTATGTCTAATCATACCCATTTATCAGTATAACAATATAAATTCCCCTTGCCAAAATGACAGCACTGTCACCTAACTAGATGTTTTCCTTAAGGCTATCATGTCTATTGAAATAACTGAGGTGATTAACATCTGATGGTATCCTAATTGTAGCTTTCTGGCACCTCAAAACTGGATAAATGCCAAGAGGAAGGAACTTCCAATTCGTCATTTTTATTTGAAACGGGACAGCCATCTGCATATAGATTCTAACTGATGGGTTTGGACAGGGCGCTTGCTGTTGAACTGTTAACAGGCTTAGCGTAATGAGAAGCAGATGAATGTCAGTGACAAGGCTTAAGACCAGCACCTGTTGTCAGAGGTGCCCTTCATGCCACACACTACAAATGTCATTTTTTAGTGTGGGACTAATAATCTAAACTCTTTTAATGTTATGTTAATAAATGCACGTCTGTCTATTTATGTATTTGTATTTTCAAATATTTAATTTAATCATTTAATTATGTTTGTGTCTTACTATCATAATTATTGGAGTTATTACTTACACTGAGTTCTAGCCTATAATATCTCAACGTTTGAAACGAGTCTACCGTCAGTAAATGAACTCTGTGCATCTGCAAGGCGCAATACAACAACAAGCCAGCAGAGGGACCCAGGAAATCGCAAGATTAGAAAAATAAATGATAATAATAGTGGTAACGTAATTGAATTTGTATTTGTAGTAAATACATATGTCATATAAACTCTCCACCGTGTATTTATGCATGCGATGACATCCGGATCAGTGAACTTTCAGAAAACAAACTATGGCTTTTTGTATAGTTTAATTATCACTTCTTGTTTAGTTTAATTTAATTTTATCGTGACCTTTGGCGCTTTTTGTTTAAAGTGTTTGTTATATATATATATAATGTTTTTTGTTTAGTTTTTTTATTTAATTTAATTACAACCTCCGGGACGAAAACGTGCCACAGAAAAAGAAGCGCCCAAATGTGGATAACGTTACTTGATATGAAATACAGCAATTATAATAGCTATCGTTTTTCATACAGCAGACGAAAACGCACAAAGCCGAATGTTTTACGACATCGTAACGCAGCTGTCAAGTCCACTAAAATTACTGATTTCATCAGAGAGACTAGAGCCAAAGGCGCGAATGCTTTGAATACCCCAAAAAGGACGTGACGTCAATTTTCGCTAACCCCCCCTCCCCATGAAGATTCGTGTTATTTCCGGACGCTTCGTTGCTTGTCACATCAGCTCGATACAGCTACCCACAGGCAGAGGTTAGAGAACCAAAAACAGAGCATCTGCCTCTGGCAGTTAAAACACAAGGTAGGTTAAGCGTTAAATACGTTCCCAGACTTACGCTAGAGTTTTGTTGGATGCGATAAACAATAATAAAACCTGCTCGCCAACTCATAGCATTGATGCTAGCTGGCTAGCTCATCTAAAGGATGCCAAGGTTGCCAGGTCGAAAAATGAATAGCAGCAAGTTGCATCGCTGTTCTGATGTTTTGGTCTGCTAAAAGTGTGGGTAAAAAGGGAGAAAGCTATTAATTAGTCAGGAAGAAGGTGTTAGTAGGATTTATTGTTAGCATTGTTGGTGGTTGGCTAGCTTGTTGACAATAGAGAAGCTTTAAAGAGGTAACGTTAGTTCACCCAAATATGATCAATCCATCAATTTTCTCTTCCTTGTGCTGTTGTAAACCTGCATACATTTTCTTTCTTCTGCGAAACACAAAAAGAGATTTATCAAAACGACATCTTCATCGCTTGCATCTTTTGTGCATTAAATGAAAGTGAATGGTTACAGAGAATTATGTTCTCCTTGTCTCACTGAAGAATGTAAGCCATGCAGGTTTAGTACAACGTAAAGATGAGCACGTCACCATGGAATGTTCTTTCATTTTTGTGCAGCTGAACTTTGCTTCAGCTGCTTTTATTCAGTGTGGCCATCTATTTGCTATGCACCAAAAATCATTGCTTATATAATGGTAATAAATGTATGTTTCATATTGTATTATTTCGACATATGTTGTCCTTATCTTTGAACACTCAAAATAGTATGTGTTGTGTGAAAACAAACTCGTCATGATATGAAGTTATTGCCCCAAGGTGTTTTCCACACAAGAATGAGAGCAAAGCTTGATTCTGGGTCACTGAGGGACAAAATAAAGGAATCACATGCTACTCTCTTGGTTCTGAAATGAAAACAGCCTGTTAGTATCAGTGAGGAAGTGTAACTGGTCCACAGGCTGATTCCGATTTGTCACATAATTGCATCAAAACAGACCGCTTTATTGAATGCATAGGCTCGTGCAGACACTGGTTTATTTTGTAAGTATTGAACAGTGTTCAGTATTTGAGATGAAAAATGAAAGCAGCAGGATGCCTATATTGTTTACTGTAACAGGGAGGGTGTTAAATTTGAGTTAATTTCCTGATGTCACCATGGGGCTGTTCCAGAAAGCAAGTTATGTGACATACCCTGCTATGTTTAAGAGTAAGCAAGCAGATAACCTCAACTTTCGGTTCCAAAATGGAGATAACTTTCAGGGTATGCAAGTAGCCATAGCAACGTGCAGATACTCTGGAGATTACCTATAGACAAGCCTGTTATATCTGCCCAGTCAGTCGCGGGCTGTTCTTTAAGCTGATCTGAACTTTATTTATATGTCTTGTGTTACAAATGAGTAAATGTTTTACATGAACATTTGTTGAGTCTTTCATGGCCCATATATATATATATATATATAATGATCCCTCAGACCAATAGATATTAATTTGAAATATTTATAACAATATGGCAGTTATTCTTTGAATAAACATTTCACAGCAAGATTGTGTATGATTTTTTTTTTCATCCTGATCTTAAAAATGAATGTATCAAATCAAAGACAAGATAAAGTTATATTATCTCCAGATATGTGCTAATTTGTTTTTTATCCCTCTTTTTATTGGCAGCAATTGAAGTCGGTGGCCATGGATGACGACTATTATGTGATTCTAGGAGTGCAGAGAAATGCATCTCCAGATGACATCAAAAAGGCGTAAGTTAGTCTTTGGTTTCACATGGTCGTCGTCTTCTTCAGATTTTTTAAATACCAGCCCTAATGATAATTTTAATGGTATTATTATAGCATTCATGCTTTATTTCCCTTGTAGTTACAGGAAACTAGCGCTCAGGTGGCATCCAGATAAGAATCCAGATAACAAGGAAGATGCGGAAAAGAAGTTTAAACAGCTTTCTGAAGCCTATGAAGTCTTGTCAGATGGTAAGTCATAACATAAAGAAATTATAAAGTTAATTAAATAAATAGATAATGTAAATATTTTATTTATGTTATTTTTTTTTTTTGCCGTTTTGTTTCTTTTTGAATTATTTCCCTAAAAATATCAGCATTTGTAAGTGTTTCTCACGGCCAGTGAAAATTTGTTGTATTGGCCTGATTGGGCCAGGATTTATAAATGTGCTACATCAGTAGAGCTGTAGATTCTTATTATATTGTAAGCAAGCAGTTTTTATTTTTTTTTAGCCAAATGTGGCACAGCTGATTACACACACTCTCTCTACATGCTGCTAAAAGCCTTATCAGCCCTGTACAGACTGCACTTTTGAGGCACTTGGAAATGTAGTGTTCAGCGGTTGTAGCCGCAACTCTTTATGATTGGCTTTGATATATATATATATTTATTAGGGGTGTAACGGTTCACAAAAATCACGGTTCGGTATGTTTTCAATAAGGCCAAAATACAATAAAAAAGAGAATTTCTTTGATTTTTTTTTTTTTTCCCACATTTTTATTTATTAAAACTAACATAATATGACCTTGTTTTTTCCGCCCTTTTCTTTTACTTTGAACAACAATGG
>JAUCMU010000042.1:11007130-11034178 GCA_032275025.1 Enteromius treurensis
GTCTCTCATGCGAGATCCCATATGTAACGTCTCCGTTCCCTCCTTCAGGGAACGTGGGTTACGTTCGTAACCTAGACTTTCACATGTTGTAAAGTGAAAATCTGTCTGTTTGTAAGAAACAAATTACTCAATAGAATTTATTTCAAATGTTTTTTTTTTGTTTTGTTTAAACTATACCTTAAAAGTCCATACTATTGCTTTCTCTACTGTCTGCACAGATCAAGAGGAAACACACAGTCCAGAACTGTTCTAAGCAAATATGCCAGTGAATTTTGATGTGACAGGACAACAGTGAATGGACATTTTTACTGGAGGAAGCTCTATCATGGACTTTTTGCAGTAATAATTACAAACATGCAGACTGGAGTTGTGTTGATTGCTTGTGGGATAGTAACTAGTAAACTACTAGAAACTATACCTATAAGGACTTGTGTTTGCTCTGGAAAGATGATTCATAATCTAGGTATATTTTTAGCGTAGGTAGACTTGAGATGAAAGCGTGCATATCCTGCAGGTTAGACATTTGGATTGTCTAAAGCATAAATGCTGTGCATCTCTGAGCGTGACAGTGGAACGTACAGTGGGGCAAAAAAGTATTTAGTCAGCCACCAATTGTGCAAGTTCTCCCACTTAAAAAGATGAGAAATGCCTTTAATTTTCATCATAGGTATACTGTACCTCGACTATGACAGACAAAATAAGAAAAAAAAATCCAGAAAATCACATTGTAGGATTTTTTATAAATTAATTGGTAAATTCCTTGGTAAAATAAGTATTTAGTCACCTACAAACAAGCAAGATTTCTGGCTCTCACAGACCTGTAACTTCTGCTTTAAGAGAGTACATGTCAGGCCCGTCTGAAGTTTGCTAAAGAGCTTTTGGATGATCCATAAGAGGATTGGGAGAATATCATATGGTCAGATGAAACCAAAATAGAACTTTTTGGTAAAAACTCAGCTTGTGTTTGGAGGAGAAAGAATGCTGAGTTGCATCCAGAACACCATACCTACTGTGAAGCATGGGTGTGGAAACATCATGCTCTGGGGCTGTTTTTCTGCAAAGGGACCAGGAGGACTGATCCGTGTAAACGAAAGAATGAATGGGGCCATGTATCGTGAGATTTTGAGTGAAAACCTCCTTCCATCAGCAAGGGGATTGACAGTGGCTGGGTCTTTCAGCATGACAATAATCCCAAACACACCGCAACGAAGGAGTGGCTTCGTAAGAAGCATTTCAAGGTCCTGGAGTGGCCTAGTCAATCTCCAGATCTCAACCCCATAGAAAATCTTTGGAGGGAGTTGAAAGTCTGTGTTGCCCAGCGACAGCCCCAAAACATTACTGCTCTAGAGGAGATCTTCATGGAGGAATGGGCCAAAATACCAGCAATAGTGTGTGAAAACCTTGTGAAGATGTTTGATCTCTGTCATTGCCAACAAAGGGTATATAACAAAGTATTGAGATAAAATTTTGTTATTGACCAAATACTTAATTTCCACCATAATTTGCTTCTTTTTTTTTTTAAATCCTACAATGTGACTTTCTGGATTTTTTTTCTCATTTTGTCTCTCATAGATGAGGTATACCTATGATGAAAATTATATCTTTTTAAGTGGGAAAACTTGCACAATTGGTGGTGGACTAAATACTTTAGATAGATTCCGAGCGATCTAAATCTTCTAATCTTTTCAGTGAAGTGATCCCTGATTAAGTTCTATAGGATCATCTTAAATATCAACTCATATAGCACGCAACCGATACCAGGTTCCTTGATATGCTCTATATTAAGCCTTTTCCAAATGTGGATCATCGTGTTCCATTGTGTCATGTCCCCACCTCGTTTGAACTTGCTATGACAGAGAGCTAGAGATCAGTGACACTGACTCCTGTATGGGACGGAGAGATCTGATGCTGCTGCTATCCTTGGTGATGTACAGCTCAATCCAATTAGGCTTCACCTCCGGACTGTGATGCAGCGCGCGGGGCGCACACTCCTGCTCAGTCGTTGCTCCGCTGAGCGCTGCGTTTGACACTCTTTACGCGCACCGCTTTCCCCTTTCAACACACTATCATGGCTTCGTGGCGAGAATAATCAGCAGTTTTGGGGTTTTGTCCAACTTCGTCTTTGTGCTTAATTCGCGTTGTTTGTGAGATTTGGTCCATACAGAATGAAGAGGAACGACTGCCCTTTCGGCATGGGTAACACAGACGCCTCACTTCCCTGAGCTGATGGAGGGGGAAATAAGAGGCTAATTGACTTCTTTTTGGTTGTAGAGGTAAAGGAACAAGAGGTGACCGGCGGGAAGGTAAGATTTCGCTGCTTTTATTCTCTTTAAACGAGGTCGCTTGTATAGTTTTGCGTAAGATGCACTGTGTTCAACTCCGCAGATGCCAGAACACTTAACAGTTCTGCTGCTCTCAGCGTGTCCCAGCTATTTAGACTTCACTCTCAGAAATAAAGGCTCCTGGCAGAAAAAAGGGCTTTGCTGCTTGATGTAGCTAGTTTGCCTTACAACAACTTCGACTCGAGTTTATATACACATCAAAATTGTGTTTGGATGGTCTAATACGAACCGATCGGCTGTCCTGAGCTACACAGGGACACTGGAAAGTACAGCCTCTACCTTACTGATTAGGGATTAGTCTGTTCTGAACGTTACTGAACAGCTTGAAATGAAAAGTTTTGGAAGTTTGTAAGAATCATCCTTTTAGCTTTTAACAGACTTGTCTTACATCAGAGTTTTTGCATTTCTCTTGACCATCGATCTCATGCACCGTAGTTGGGCTGAGATATCCTCAGAAATGAGAGTTTATAAGGTGAGTTTGCTTATATCAGGGCACACCAATTTAACCTTGTAGGGATAAAGCATAAAGCTGCGGATCTATTGTGGCAGGGTGTTAACGCATGCAAACTATACACAACAGGACATTATAGTTTTGATACATCGCAGTGCTGCAGCATTATGAAATGCTGGCCTATATAGTTTCCCCTCTGGTTGGGAGTTTTAAATAGCCGGCTGTTACGAAGTCTTTTAAGAGCAGGAAATAGAAGCCCGCTAAATAGTCCTACCGGGATTTATCATCAAGACATTCTTAAATACTCAATCGCATTACCGCTTGTCCTCAGAGCCAAAAGTATGGCCTACTTGACATCCAAATGCTACACAAGAACATTTCAATTGTCATTGTTGAATTAACATGTTCAATATTATGATATATAGAGATAATAGAGATATAGAGAACCAGGATGTGCTAAGTTCTTAGAAAATACATTTTTATAGCAAACAAATAATAATAATAATAATAATAAAGATTTTTTAAACTGTTCTTGTTTTTTATTATTGTTGTTTTATATAGTTCTTTTTCTTCATCTTATTATTTTCACTATCAAGAAGTTTTCTTAATGTCTTAATTTCTTAATTCATGCCTCTGCATAAAATGTCAGAATATGCTATTTAAATTAAGTATAAAATGAATGACATTGACGCCCAGTTTTTCTAGTCACATGACATTAAAATGGCCTCCTGCATGTAGTTTTACTACAAGAACTGCAAGAAACATATTCCAATATAATAAGTTGTTCCAGGACTTTTAGTCTTTAATAATCTCTGGACAGTTACAGCACCTACATTATATTACTTTTCATCTAAGCTAAGAAAATATTTACACGGTAGAGCTAAAGTCATATTCTGCATGAATCCATTGACCCCATTACAGCAGTACTACTGAAGTCCAGGGCCCCTGTTAAGATTCCTTCTTTCATAATCCTCTACGTTCTAAAAACTGTGTGCGATGGAGACTTGATTTAGCCTGCAAAGTTTGTTGGTCCATTAATTTTTTGGAGCATAAAATAGGGTCATTATTTGAGATCTGAATGCATTGAATTCCATAAATTGATATTGTTATTGTATTAAAGGATTTATTTAGCACACAATTTGTTTCTAATTATTTGCCTATGCATTATTCAAAATATTATTAAAGAGATTTCTCTGTTATGTGAAAAGATGTCCTGAAATGTCTTTGATTTTCAGGTGCAACCATGGAGGGCATTGTCTGAGGTGGATTCATCATAGTACTCCTAACTGACATCCGAATTAGCATAACGTTTGAGCAGCAGCAGTCATGTCTGAGAGGGCAAACTTTGGAGCTCAGAGGGTCGCACGGCCACAGGGCTCACTCCCGCCAGAACCTATCGACATTATCCGGACAAAAGCCAGATCCAGAAGAGTCCGAATCAATGTGGGTGGGCTGGTCCATGAGGTGCTATGGAGGACCCTGGACCGACTGCCACGAACCCGTCTGGGGAAACTCAGAGACTGCAATACCCATGAAACCTTAATGGAGATCTGCGACGACTACAGTCTAAATGATAATGAGTATTTCTTTGACAGGCACCCAGGTGCCTTTTCCTCCATTTTGAACTTTTACCGGACTGGCAAGCTACACATGATGGAAGAGATGTGCGCTCTGTCCTTCGGTCAGGAGCTTGACTACTGGGGCATCGATGAGATCTATCTCGAGTCGTGTTGCCAGGCAAGGTACCATCAGAAGAAGGAGCAGATGAATGAAGAGCTGAGGAGAGAGGCTGAAACTCTCAGGGAGAAGGAAGGAGATCAGGTGGAAACGGGCTGCTGTCCAGACAAAAGGCAGAAGCTCTGGGACTTGCTGGAGAAACCAAGCTCTTCTGTAGCGGCCAAGGTAGTGCAAGCACATGGCCCACACAAACACAGTACTAAATATCAGAGTGATTCCACACGAATTATTTCATTATTAGCCACACTTATTATTAATTTATGTCATTTTCATTTGGGATGTTCCATTTGAGCTTCTTAGAGAACATTAGATCAACAAACCCGCACTTACAAAAAAACTGAAGAGAGTAAGCTCAAATATTTAGTTTGAAATGAATTATTAATTTGTCTTGCAATGACTCGGGGCAAATTCAAGGGTAATGTTTGGACTACAAAATTCTAAGACTGATGCCAGCATTGATATGATGAAATATGAAACCCAGAGATGAATTTATAAATACACACATCCCATATGCATTTCCCCGACTGTCGTGATTGACATATTAGCCCAGGCTTTTATGCCACAAAAGAAGAGGCATTTTTTTGTGGTATATGACTTGCTAGAGGAAAGATTTATGCTCCTGCACGTCAGTGTGAAACTATTTTGGCTGTATTTTCCATCAGGAATTGTTTGGTTTTGCTGTTTCTTTTAATTTTTTTTTTTTTTTTTTTGCTGATGTTGTGTGATGCTGCACGGATGATTGATTAACAAAGAGTCGATAAAACAAAAACACTGCCATGGTCTGTTAAATGTAAAGATGGTGCTTTAAATATCTCTCATTGTGAATTTAAGTAAGTTTTGACTCATTATATTTTCTTACACATTAGTAGATTGTCCCGGTAGAAGGTTGCTGAGAATATTAAAATGCTTTTTCACAGCTGCTCAGGAGCTTTGTCTCCACTCACTGCCCAGTCCCAATACACAGATCGCCTTCTTCCCAGAATACAGTCAGGGAAAGCAGTCAGAAGAGCCATTAGTGAAATGCTTTAATGTTCAGGATTTTTTTTCTTGCCCTTTAGGCTCTTTAGAAAATAGACTTTCCAAGGGGTTAATAAAAGCATTTTGAAAAAATGAAAAAAGCTGACAAATATGTTTGATAAAACTTACTAGAATCCTGAACAAAGCTGCATTTTGTGCCATAATAATATAATAATCATCAAAAATAGGAACAATTTTAGCGTTTGAATTATGGTAACTAACATTCTCATCATATGCATATTGATCATATGCAACATGATTACATTTTAACTTTTTTATACTTTTTATGTTTTAAATATTAAAATCACATTAGACTTTCATTCCATACATTTAATATTTAACATTTAGAGTGCTGTTACTAAACGTAAAGGCTGATACGATAGGTCTTAAAAAGACACATGGTAATACTCATGAACATTCCCACTAGCCAGCTCACTGAGCTCTATAAGCATCAAGTTAAACTTTATCCACATGTTGTCTTGAGCATGTTTGTCAACAACTGTTACCTGACCAGAAAGACAGGGTATATTATATCTGTCTCTGATTCATTGTGTTTGACAGATTTAGATTGGCATTATTTGTGGTAGCGGGATTGGGCAGGTGGAGTAGCACATTCAGCTCTTAAAGAGGAAGATGAAGGTTGAGTCACTGCCACTATGATTTGTTGCCAGTCAATTGTTTGAGTGAGTCAGCACAAACACAAGCGTCCATTCAGCCTCCACCTATTGGCTATAATGTCTGCTCTGACAGGCCAGAAGCAGCTTTGTATTGACCGAAATCACCTTCAGCTTAGTTCAGTTTATCATATCACCACTGTTCACGGGAGGGAGGTTTGAGATGAAAAAAAACAAAAAACTGGCACGATTTCAACAAGCCTATTTAGAAGGTATGGTAGATGTGTGCTAACAATACATTGCAGTATATTCAATTACAGAGCAGTTCTCTTCAGTAATCTCCACTTTTGCTTTAGTTCTGAATGTTTGCATTGCTTGAGTCTGGGTTTTAGGGAGGACAGAGCAATCCCCTTTGCATTGCAGGGGTCCAGTCATGATTAATCGCATGTGAGCTACAAGATTAATGGCAAATGGTTCCTAACCTTGGCCTGCACCTTCTGTGGACTCAGTGGTTTGGTTATTGGACACTGCTTTTTCAGCAGGAAATGACTGGTGGGCTATAGAAGAGGTATTTCCCAATGCATGTTCATGCATATTGCAGCAACACTTTACTTTGATGCATGATGTGTTACAGTACATTCCCATTTATATATATATATATATTTATATATATATATATATATATAAAATTCTTTTTCCAGCCAACAGGCAAAATGTTTTCAAGTGTATAGTATTCTACATATATTCTAAATATGTAAACATGTAGTACATAGAAATCTAGCCAACCGCACAGTTCGAGGAAATGTATTTTTAGTTTTAAAAATGCCAATATATGGTTTCATATAGCAAAATATATTACAAAATGCACTTAAGAAGTAAGAAAATACATCCAGCTGAAATATAAGGTTGTGGATAATGCAATATGTACTAATAAAATATGAAGAACATTTAGTAACTAAACATAAAAACTAAATGTATAATATTGTGTTTTAACATAATTACAAATACATATATATCTGATTTTTTGACATGTCAGCTCATTTAATTATTTAGTAATTAAGTACCAGCAAATAAGCTGTTATGTTTTCCATCAAGCTATAAAAGGAAAGATATTTGCAACTCTACAGTTGATGGGTTGTTGAAAAGACAGTGGCTAGTATAGCGGTCAGCATATACCATTCTCTGTGAGGCAGTGGAGACGTAATCTCCTTTGGTGATTTACCTAGTCTGCTCCTACAAATAGACTGAGGGCCCTGGCTTGTCTGGCTTATGGCTGCAGTGTGTAATGTGGTCACGTGTTTAGCCAGAGCAGTTAATCAATTAGTGAAGGCAGTTTTCCACCCTGCGGAAGCTATTAAGAGAGGCAGGGGACGCTGACGTTTTTGCGCTGTTTCAAAATGAAGAAGAAAAAAAAACGTTTTTTAGCATCTCCATGGTTTGATGTGCTGGCTGAGGAGTGAGGTATCTGCTGTATTTGGGTTTTTCGTTCTTGTTTAACTGTTTAGTTTCCCATTGACTCTCTGCTTGTCTCGGAAGCGCTGTGTGGTGTGCGTCCTTTCAAAAGGTCAGAGGACTCTAACCCTTTCCATGACACGGCCGGTCCGAGCTCCTTTAAAGAGCTCGTCTGTCACATCAGCTTCATTTGTTTTATAAACCTCCTGAGCCTTTATTAAGCAATGCAAAGAGACATCATGACACAGTATACCTCAGGAAATGATTTTGGTTGAATTTGCACTCTCGTGTTTAGATTTTTTGATGAATTAAATTGTAGTCAAGCTATTATTTTCTAAAGAAAGAAAGAACGGAAAACATATTTCCTTACTACTCAGAATCTTATACAGAATGTTTGATACTGAAAATATCAAATTAAATGGAAATGTTTAGACTTATTTTAGGACTAAAATGCTTATAAAATATATTTCAGATAAAAGATATTCTAAAATGCTAAACTATTTATTCAAAATATCACTTCACAGAATATGATCAAAATACAATTATATAAATCTATACAATTTATAAAATCTTAAATAAACACATTTTGTTTTTGTGTATATATGATATACACCTAAAAGGCATAAACATGTTTGTTTTGCATATAAATTGCAATTTTAAAAACACATCTCATATATTTTTGTTTAAAAAGTGGTTAGCATTTTTATGAAGAATTTTACTTGATATTAGGAGACTTCATATCAGATACCATAATCTGTAAAGAGGTGTTCACTGCAGGTTGTTTTGACGAGATCGCTGTTCCTCAGAACTGAGCTGTCTGTGGTATGAATAATTTACGTGTATTTACAGTAATTGATCATGACATGATACTCTATGCTCTCAGCTCCGTGGACAGGGCGAAAATTCCCTGCGCCAAGCACATGGATGGGAAAGCGGAATAAAGAGAAAAAGATGTAAAAGCTCTTGGTCTGAGGAGGTTCTGTTACTAAATAAAGAGGCCTGGCTGAGACTCTGGGTGCAAGGAGATACCCGGTGAATTCCCCTCTCAGCCATCACAGCATAGAGGTCAACAGACAAAGTAAATGTGAAGACAAGTAAAGGTTACATCCAGTGCTTTTTTAAGAGTCTGTTAGACCCTATTAACTACAGTGAGATTGCATTAATCATTTTAAAACAATTCACCCTTTGTCCACTTCAGTAAAGGCATTATTTCTCAGTGTACTTGTAAAGTGAGAAAGGTAAATCGATCTCCTTTTATGATTATTATAGACTGAGCAGAACTATTTTCATGCGAATAATGTGTTGTAAAGAGACAGATGAATGCTTAATGTGGTATGGAACACTATATGCTTTCGATTTAATTGAATTATATTTTAATTACATTTACAGTTAAAATGTTTTTTTTTTTAAAAAAACAATGCAATGCTTCGTCTAAAAGTAGACTATTGCAAGTTTTTGTATTACTGTCTGTATTAAGTCTATATATGATTTTGACAAAATCTAGAAAAAATAGCAAAACGTTTCCAGTTCAGTTATTAAATCCATGTGAGAGTTCAGACGAAGTTTAAAGCTATGAAATTCAAAGCTGAGATATCCTCAAATGAGAATAGACAACTCTGAATTAAAAGCAATTGTCAAGTTATGTAATCCAGTGCTTTGAAAAAGAAGGGCTGAGATTGTGACCCAAAGGGAGCAAAGTACTGAACACCGGCCCAATGCGGGCGTTGAACAGTGGAACAAGTCCTTTAGCCTCTCTGCCGACTCAGAGGAGTTTCCATCCCCCACAATGTCACACAATTATGTAGTTAACCCTGAGAAGCCTAAAGGGATTTATCTTTACTCGGAGTAATGAACAAACAAAATAGCTACAGTTCCACCTTTGATTTAACTCAAGTTATAGACATGATCTGATCCTGTAATTGAAGCTTCATTGAGGGTTAAAGCCAATTACTAATGTAGCGTGACCAACAATCAATTTGTACCATGTACACGTTCATATTTTAATAATGGAATGACTTGAACATGACTTTTAATTTCATTACAGCGGTAATATTTTCCTTATCCGTAATCCTTAAAGTCACTGCATACATGCAGATGTTCAAAAGCAGACGTAAATATGTACAAAAAAAGTTTGTGCCGCACGGAGATATTGAATAGTTTGAGTAAAGTTGGAAAACTTTTAAAGGGTGTTTCAAAGACGGTTATTTATGGTGTAACAAAGCTCCTTTTTTGGTATTTAGCAAAATGCAAAGCCAATGTCAGAATAGGATGCACAAGAATAGGAATCTGCCAAACTGCCTCAGTTTAAGCCATGAAAGCATTACCAACAAAATTATGTTTTAACGAGACAAATCCGAAAGTTACTAGACAAAATCATTTCAGTGAGGTTGATCAATACTGAGAATGTTAGAAGAATATATTATGTTTATATCAGAATAGTCAATGGGAATATTAAGACCATAAATCAAATCTAGAGTTAAAAATGTAGGATGTTTAACAAATATTATCAGATGACATATACAGTGATTTTTTTTTTTGATGAAAAAATATAATCTTGGTTATGGAGGGCATGCATGCATGGAAGATTTCCTCCTGTCTCTTCATGTTATAATCTATATTGACTTTTGGGTCAGTGATCAAGTAATTGGATTCTTTTTCGTTGTTATGCATCTCAGGACCTAGTTTAGGTCATTACTGTGTAATAGATACACACAAATATAATAGATGTCTTAAATAAATTTTTCATTTTTTAATTTTATTTGTTATTTAATGTAATTCTTGTTTATTATTATTATTATTTTATTATTTATTAAAGAAGCACTATCTTAAAAGGAATCAGCCAAGTTTTGTATGAGCAGATCAGATCTCATGCTGTTGTGCTAATGATGCTCTTTCGTAGGCAATCTGCGCGCTATTCATACATCGTGACAACAAAATACATGCTATTAGCTCCACCTACCCAACCCACAAGAGCTAAAACCCTGCCACGGGCAGGAGCACTGCCAGTCTTGTAGGATAAGACTTAGAGTTTTATCCTCTGAGCTCAACCTCACCTTGAACCCAGTTGTGATTTCCGTTCTGTGAAGTGCTTTTTTGGGGGACAAATGTCGGACAAATTCTCGTGGATCTAGTAAGAGGGCAGATATCTAAGATTGTGTTTAAAAATAGTCAGTGGCAGTTGGACAGACTGAATAGTAGGCTGTACACTGTGTTTAAGTAGAGGTTGCCTGCCTACCCCACTTGTGCGGCTGAATATTTTGCATGCGAGTAAGTGGTAGGCTGAGGGCTAGCCTGTAAATCACAAGCAGTCATCAGGGCCACATTATTGACTAATCACTATAATCACGACCCCCTGCTTCCTCCCACCCCCGCGCATGTAAAGACACTGTCAAACACAGAGTAGTCATCTTACTATCTTGTAGCTCAGCTGGTTTCACGCATGTCGGAGCCTCTATTCGTTTCGCATTATAGGGGACCTGGATAGTGTGTCTCTTACTCAGCAAAAGCTACTTGACAAATGTGGGAGTTAAGTTCCGAATTAACCTGTCCTATATAAAACTCACAATCAAACAGATCCCATGACACTCCTTTATAAATAACCCTTCAGTATCGATCAAGACATTCTTAGGTTTCCAGACAGAGTTTCTTCTTCCTCTCATGGCTGTAATGATAACAATGTTCTCCAGAAATAATTTAACCTTCACTTTCTCCCAGGAAGAGAGGTGTCTTCTGGGACACTTGTTTAGAGTTTTACACTTCCTTACAGTTGAAACATCAAAAGTATCCTATCTATTTACGTTTTATGTTTTCCTTCCCATACATCTGTAAGATGATTCTCAAGTAGTTTAACAGAGAGAAAATAGCCTATCAAGCAAAGGGTGACAATATTGTTTGTGCAAACAACACGCTTCACCCTACTCCGAGGGAAGTGCTGGAAGCTTGGCCTGTTGTAATTGTTTCTGAGAGAACACATTACTGAGTCATTCGAGCATCCGACCAAGGTTCGCAGATAAAAGAAGATGGATTTAACACTTTAACTCCTGAATCACAGGCCGTTAGCTGGATTAGTAGTTTGTAGAGTGGAGGAGCTGTCCATGGTGCTGCTCTCAAACATGAATCGGCGTTTCCATATAATTTTTAGTTCTTTCCAGATAAAATCGCTTACTTATTTAAAAAAAATTTTCATAGAAAATGTTTTCATATTTCTGTTTTCCTGGTCTATGACGCGCTTGAACCTTCCACTTTTTAAAGTGCAGGTAAATCCACATCACCCTGAAGATTAAAACACAAATCCTCATGTTCGGCCAGATTGCTTTCAGTAAATAGTTTTTCTATATATATGTTTTTTTTTTTGTTTTTTTTTATGTGTGATTATGATTATTTTCAGATCATTGGTTCAGTGCCAAGATAATAATGCTGTGGGCAGTGTATTTGAATGAGAGAAATCAGCCAGATGTTTTTTCACCATAAAAGTCAGGTGCTCCAAGGACCAAAGCAGCTCAACTTCACACTATAGTAGATATTTAACCAGACGTGCACTTCATTTCACCCTGTCCTTATAACATGCACATGATTGGTTTTCCAGTCTCTTGGAATTGTACATATTCGCTGCAATATGAAAGGGAAAAAAATTGTGTAAAATTACACACTGAAGACAATTTTTTTTCTGTGTTTATTATATGGTTTCATTGCAATTCTCGTTTCTGGTCTACAGCACCATCTACTGGTCAGATGTTTCCTAAATTTTTGCTATCACCCATGAAAATGCTGAATATTTTTTTGCTCACCTGAGCAAATGAAATTGTCTCTACTTTCATGTTTCTAGAATCACTCTGTATAGATTAAGTCTCTCATTTCATACAAATGCAACTGTGTTGCAGTTAAATTATAGAGAAAATTACTTAATGTTCACCTAATATTGTTGCAGCCAATATTTTCGAACATAATTTCATGTCTATGTTTTTTTTTTTTTAATTGCTAGTAAATTTCAGAATGACAAAGAAATGGAAAATAGCACATTGAATTATATGTTACAGTTTGATATATATAGAATGTAATAGTACTTACTTGTAAAACACACTTTTGTACAGTAGATTTATTTATTTGTCAATTAGTGATCATTTTGTGTCTAGGTTTACTATAAGATAATATTGGTTAAAATCACCTTTGTACATTTTTGACAATAAATGTATTTTTAAATAATGGCATTATTAATAAAACAGCTGCAAAAAATAAAAAAAAAAACATTTAAAAAAGATTCAATAGGTTCCAAAAAGTTTATGTAAAATATAAAAGTCATTCATATAAAAATGATAATAATAATAATAATGTAAGACATTCAGTTTGCAGAGAGCCCACTTCTGATGTAGATAGTATGTTTCCTTTAAAATTTAATTTTTAGACTTTAGATATTTCAGTTTCATTTAAAAAAAAAAAAGTTAATATTTTTCTCTACATTTCATGTCATTGTGAAAATAGTAACATGGCAGTGTTTCTGAATGCCACAAAACATAAAAGCGCTTCATCATTTAAGAAACACATTGAACAAATGTAAACAAACGACTTTGTGACATCAGCACGGTAGTACCCTTTCTCTAAGACAGAATTTAATTAGGGTTAGGTGACTTGAAGGATCTCGTGGTGCTTCCTGTGCTTCCCTGTACATATAAGCCGTGGCCCAACGCCAGAAATCTCCCTGCGTTGAGATCACTGCCCATGTAATCACGTTTATACAGATCCACAGATGAGGACAGTTAACTAATCCTCCTGTCTCTCTCCTTCAGTACTTATCGCTCCTGTCTCTCTTGAGAACAAATACAGCCCTACTGCATGTGTCAGCAGAGGCATTAAACAGAGGCCTGTATGATGTACCTTCATATAAATGTTTTTCCCAGAACCTCAGTGAAATTGACTAATGACTTGACCACAGCGACACATCAGGCTGGGAATTGGTGTCCTTCAAACTCAAAGTTACCATAAAGTCAGAAAACTGCTCTGATTTTAGTGCGGTTTCATCAGCTGGTACAGGCCTGACACAGCTGATAATAATAGCAGGGTGACTGTAATGTTTTTAGAAAACTTTATAGCAATAAACAGGCAGCTCTTTTTGATGGTAGCCTGTATACAGTAGTCAGCATTTGAAGCGGATCGAAACCTTTCATCAAAGTTGTCTTAAAAGCAAGTCTTAGGGCAAGTTTGATGAGATTTTTCGAAACACTTTAAATGTTGACTACTGTATATCATTTTTAGTTTTATTTATTTATTATTTTTTTTGACTATTTAGTAATGTAGACAGAAACGTAGTATAAAATCGTGTTTAAGTAACTTTAGTGTTTATGGATGGCAAAAAAGGCAACATACACTTAACATCATTAAAACATTGTTAAATATTATTAAAATGATATATATTATATGAATGAGTTTTAATGCATAAATGAACAAGAACATGTCCTGTAGAGTTACCTCAGTGACCCTCTCGCCAGGGATTAAAATCAGCTCTTTTTTACTCTTATCTTCGTGGGTACCTCAACCTCTGACTGGACTTTAGGTCTCTTGGTCACAGCCAGACGCTACTCAACCCTACCTGGCGGGGACAATCCCTGCGTCATGCGATGGCAATTTCAGGCTCCCTGGGAGCTATTCAGAGTCCTTTCCTTCTACTTCTACCGCATTACACAATGTCAAACACCTCTACCAGCAAACGTACAAATTCATTTGTGCCTTTCTGTTGACCCTCACCCTTTGTTTAGCCTGGCTCATGAGTTGTTTAATGTGCTCTAGCAACACTCGATACTTGGGTAATCAATGCCAACCAAGCGCTCTGTTTTACTTTACAAATGACATTGATGTAGCAAGCAAAGTTACACTGTTTAGATACTTTAGATTGAGCCTTTTTTTTTTTTTGCCTTTTTAAGCCCTCACCAAGACTTTTGAATTAACCTTCTCTTTGTAATGTAATGTAATTGTAATGGTAATGCTATTGTTGCAATCAGAACATCGTGACATTTTTCACTCTTGTCTAAGAACGTATGGACCTTGTGTCTGTGTGGGAGGACATTTCAGGATAATTGTAATAGGATTGAGTTTCTATCTATAGTAAGGATATAGAAAGGTTAGGAGCAGTTACTCAGTCTTTCCCCTCCTCCTACAAGGGAAGAATCAACCAGTAATCTCTTTAGTTTTCCTTAAACATTGTAACATAAAGCATTCTTGTATAGAATATTGGGCTTGACAATTGTGTCACAGCGCTTATAAATTAGTAAAAAAACATCCATTTCTTAGTGCATTGATGTTTTTTAGGAGAGTTGAACAATTTGGATTGAGCGTAATATGTCTTGATATTTCTCTGTGGTGTGATTAATTGTGGTGCAATATCATGAAGTTGAAAAATTGTGCTGAATATTTAGAAGTGTGTTATGACATCTCTTTCATAATGGTATTTATGCCACCCGCAATGACAGGATCGTGTCAAGGTCAGCTGTTTTATTCTGCACCCAGGATCATTATTAATCCCCTCTTAATGCAGGTCCAGTGAATGAGTAACAGTTTCTCAATTTGTTGCTCAGTGTCTTGTGTAGTGCGTTATTGTTTGTTACTTCTTTGAGGATGACTTTATATGGGCATGATGTCAGTACAATAGTCTAAAGGAAACTTGAAATATGTCAACTATAAACCATAAACATACAAAAGTGTGAAAGTAAAAAAGCCTGAAAAGTAAGTAGATGTGTGCTGTGTGGCATCATTAGAACCACTTCATATCCTTGAAGGATTTCTGAAGAGGCCTAAAATCGATGCAGTCGTTTTAAGGGATATTAAGGCTCATAAACATCTCTTGGTCAATTTTTTTTTTTTTTTTTTTTTTTTTTTGTTTGTTTGTTTGTTTTTAGAAATCTCATGTAGGACCTTTTCCAAAAGAACTGACTGATATTATCATTTCAAAGTTTTTGCATTGTTAATGCTTTTTCTGAGGATGTGATGTTTCCTCTACCTGTAATGCAGCAAACAGGGAAATTGATTTGATGAAATGCAATATAATAGCCAGACAAGTAACTCGGTCTGATCAGGGTTATTTGATTACCTTGCAAGAAGATTTAGATAACCTCACGAGACAACCTCCATATTCTAACAAAGTAGCTGATCAATAAGTGCTTGTCAAAGCCATTTGTGAATTGATGTGCAGTAGGAGAATGAGAGAACAGACGATGCAGATCACATTATCCTAATAATGAGGGCACAGTATCTTTATCCCATTAGCCTTTGCTTTACTATTAGAATTATTATATATTCCAAGAACTGTCTCTATTTGTATGCACTCTAATTGAAAACCTGTGACACTATTTTTACAATTACAAAACTGCCTTTGGGCTTTTTTGATGTGGCTTAAGAGTGTTTTTATGATGTTATAATATTTTATTGTGTTAGTTAGCTATTCTTTTTCACCTAGCCAAAAAATAAAACAAAACAACAACTGCTGTTTAATTTTAGATCAGTTACAATAAAAAACTATTTTTGAGAATTGTTAAAGACTGAGTTATCTGTTTTGCGAATGAACTCTTTGTATATACTGCATGACTTTGCAGTGGTCACTTCAGAGTTCATATATGGAGTAAATGATTTTACAATACTAAATGCTCTACTCTTCTCTCTCTCTCTCTCTCTCTCTCTCTTTTTACAGATTCTGGCCATAATATCAATTCTGTTCATCATCCTTTCAACCATTGCACTGTCACTGAACACCTTGCCTGAGTTACAAGTGATTGATGAATTCGGACAATCCAATGACAACCCGAACCTGGCCCACGTTGAAGCCGTTTGCATTGCCTGGTTCACTATGGAGTACCTTCTCCGCTTCTTGTCTTCTCCCAACAAGTGGAAGTTCTTCAAAGGGCCACTCAATGTGATTGATCTGCTGGCTATCCTTCCTTACTACGTCACAATATTCCTGACAGAATCCAACAAGAGCGTCCTGCAGTTCCAGAATGTGCGCAGGGTGGTTCAGATCTTCCGGATCATGAGAATCCTGAGAATTCTGAAACTCGCGAGACACTCGACTGGTCTCCAGTCTCTTGGGTTCACGCTGAGAAGAAGCTATAATGAACTTGGACTGCTGATATTGTTTTTAGCCATGGGCATCATGATCTTCTCCAGTCTGGTGTTCTTTGCTGAGAAAGATGAAGATGCCACGAAATTCACCAGTATTCCCGCTTCATTCTGGTGGGCGACGATTACTATGACAACTGTAGGTTATGGAGATATCTATCCCCAAACCCTTTTGGGCAAGATAGTGGGCGGTCTCTGTTGCATCGCTGGCGTGTTAGTGATCGCTTTGCCCATTCCCATTATTGTGAACAACTTCTCTGAGTTCTACAAAGAACAGAAGCGACAAGAAAAGGCTATCAAACGAAGAGAAGCACTTGAGAGGGCTAAGAGGAACGGAAGCATTGTGTCGATGAACTTGAAAGATGCATTCGCTCGCAACATGGAACTATTAGATGTTGTGATAGAAAAGAATGAGGAGAAGGGTGCAGACAATCATCTTTCACCCAGTCGCTGGAACTATCAGAAGAACCCAAACTCCGATTTAGGCTCCAAAGGCTATGACGCGAAATATCAAGAAATAGGTCAGCTGGCTTCTCCAGAACGATTATTTAAACCTACTTTAAGCCCTCAGCGTCTGAACGCGAAATCCCTGGAGCAAATGTACAACCAGATGACGGCCGCCTCATCCACGAGCAGCAGCGGACCTTCGGCTTCCAAAGCGAGCACTATTGTAAAAGAAGAAGAGATGGAGATGAAGGTAGTGCAGTGCGAACCACGGCACAAAGAGAGACCGGTCACTGAGATAAGAAGCCTGTCCAGCGTTGACAGTTTCGCCAGCTGTGCCACAGACATCAGTGAGGTAGAGAGAAGCGCGCTACTGCCAAATTTCGCAGGAGCGCAGACGAGGCATCCACGTGCTCCTCCGCCGCTCGACCTCAGCCAGATCACCTCCCTGGAGAAACGGGCTCCTGAGAAGGCAAAGCAGCCCACGATCATCAAAGAGGGCCTCTACGAGTTTGTTCAGTGCAAGTCAGACAGCAGCGCCATGTCGCAGGGCGAGGAGAACCAAAGCTTTGATCCGAGCGGGGAAAATGTGAGGAGCCCTCCACGAGGAAACCAAGTCAAAGCCAAGGGACTCAAAGTGAACTTCACCGAATCTCCAGATGAAGGGGCTTCCAACTTGCACTTAGTCGTGACAGATGACGCGGCCTCACTGACACCAAAGCTACCAGAATCTGATCCATTACTGCTGCCGGGTTCTCCTCGGCACAGTCCCAGATCCCCAGGGAAAGGCTTTGAAGGCGAAGCAGCCACCAGCTCTCCAGGCTTCAGCCTGTCATCTTCCGATAGCCAAAGAGGGAGAAACCACATCGATAGAGCTGCCGTCACTCCCACCTCCCCTAAAAGTGCACAAAACTGTGCTTCTGCCACGGTTGGTGCCATCGGAGCAGAAGACAACATTCAAAGTGGACAGAAGGTAGACAACCACCTCCTTTCACCTGATATTCTCAAGTCTTCAGGGGAGGGAGGTCGCTCACCGCCGTGTGAAACTAGCATGTAACGCAATGGTTTGCGTTAACATGTTCACGTTCACACAACGAATGCATCGAAGTATGTGGACAGAAAGAGGCATACTGATGTAGTGAAGGGGATTTTCTTTTGTCTTTCTTCGGCACTATCGGACTGCATAGCTGCAGAGATTGACTTTATGATCCTGAGAGAGGAGCTCTGCTCTCAGTGTCAAGAGTTTAGTGATATTCATACAGAGCGAGGACATTAAAAAACAAATCATACTCTTATTATTCTATCCTTATTTTGCAACAGTACAACCCTCCACGTGAAGGATTAGTTAGCTGAATCATACATCTTTCAAATCATAGGCTGATTCAGACAGCTGTGATAAGATACCACAAATTGTTCTTTGTCATTCACAGCCCACTGAGATGTTGTGCGCTCACATTTTTTTAAGACTAACCACTGTAACATTTTTGTTTAATAGTTCGGACCAAAGTGCTACCAGTGAAAATTGGCAGTCAGCATTTAACTTGAAATAGTATTTTTGACCAAAATATGCCTTCATTTGATATTATTCCTCAGTGGTTATATATGAAGCAACACAAAGTTTTTAGTTCTCTCTGCAAATATGCATCAATTCCAAATCCTTTTTTTCCCCCTTATACCATCCCTTTGAGAAATTAATAGAAAAGGAAAAACATACCAAAACACATACTAAATATTCTGATATCTATATGAGCATGTCTGTTTCAGTGGAACATGGGTTTCCATTTGCATCACTTTATAGTTGAGCCATAGTCTACTTAGAAATACATACACACATTCTTGAAATAAATAGTTTAGCATGGTTACTGCGGTGGCGACTCTCCACATCAGTGAATCTGAGAAACTGTATGGAAAGGTCGTTGTTTTTTAAATTGCCTTCAATTCAGAAACAGCTGAGGGAAACCCATGCCGGCCATAGTAAATCAGCCATGCCCTCTGCTGGATGAAGGAAACGGCACTTTATCTCTACGAGACGTCAGCTCAACTGGATGGGAATATTGTAAATAAAGAATGTCATTTTAACGTTCCTCTCGAGGTGCAATACAAGAAGGTCATTGGATGTCAACAGCTCAATGCAGAACCTTGAGTGGATGATTTGTATATTACCTGTACATTCAAGACATTATCGGCTACATCCATTTAGTGTGTGGAAACACAAGTTGTGATGTCAATAGTGATTTTTAAAACAAATCTAGGCAGGAACACAAGCCCTGCTACAAGAATTCAAATCGGTGCCTTTTCATAAACAGTCATTTATGAGAAGGCGTTAAGATCTTTGGTTTGGTTCAGACAAGTATGTACAGAAAGTCCTAATTTTTATAGAGTAAAATATGCAAATATAATTGAGTTCTCAGGGTTTTTTTTATGTAACCTTGAAAGCCCTAATGTTTCTGTATGTGAAAAACCAGTGTTTGCGGTTATCAAATCATAAGGTGATGGAACAGAACACTGAACATAACTAAAGCGCTGCATGATCATCTACTTGCACAAGCATTGAGCAGATTTATCTTTAATACAACTTGACTATTGTATGTACATTCCAATTTCATTTCTGCATATATATATTTTTTCCATTAAGTTTGGATCCTATTTGATATATCTGTGATATTGTTTATAGTTGTACATCTTTTCTTTGAGCTAGTGACTGCATTGTTCCAGATAACTAGAACAACCATTAAACATTACATGTTTGTACAGGACACTATGAGCACATTCTTTACAGATAAAACATCAGTAGATCTCCAACCTCATCCTTACGTGGTTTAAAGGCGAGGCGCTTCGTTAGATGCGATGAGGGCACACAGATGTAGCATCTTTTCAAAGACTTAAGAGATATGGGCTTTACAGTATATCACATTAGCAGACTGAAGTGTCACAATAAAGAGATGCCAAGGAATACATTTCAAAACCAGTGTTTGTGTAAATGATTTTATTTTCTCAGACCAACAGCAGAAATGTTCCAAAAACCTGTAAGAGACAAATCAATATTAGATCTATATTAAAAGTTTGATTTGAGAAGGCCAGTTAGACACAAGTACAAAGATTTGTCCACCCTGACATTTACTTCAAATGGGTCAAACGCTCAACAGGCCTTAAAGGGATATTTACCTGTAAAATTATGAACATGACTAGCATTCAAGTTTATAGATTAATATAATACAGTTAACAGTTTTCATACTGCACATAGTATACAGTATGACAATGAATAAAGTACTAGAACTCTACTACAATCATTTTACTTGATTAATAACAGGACCTCATTCAGATAACACTTTCTACAAGCAACTAATAACCTGAAACTGCACACACATCAGCAACATGGTCTGCAAGATCAAGCTGAACGCAAATGTAAACGTCAGACTTCTGAGGTCAGGTGCTCACCTAATGATCTTAGTTCATCCTCCTGACGAGCCTGTTGATCTGGTCCTCCCTGTTTCCTGCATCACCTCCCTCAACAAAGTGGGTGGTCTTCTTGTTCATGCCACCGCGAGGGGAGGACAGTTTGAATGGCCAGAGGAAGTTGTTTGCATACTTGAAGTTCTTTCCAACGGTGTAGATCTCATGGATGAGATCCTCAACGCAGATGATTCCGCAACGACCTGGAGAAATACAAATCATATGACTTTTTAAAAAACAAACAAACAAAACACTATTGTAATACCTCATGTTCAATCAGTGTGCACTGCCTTATCCTTACCAAGGGACCTCTCGATAAGGGAGTTGTCTGTCAGTGGAATACGCTGCTTCCTGATCTTGCCATATCCACGCTTGTAGATGAGCTCACGCACAGATTTAAGGTTGGGGTAACTGAAAACAAAAGCAATATGGAATTTTTAGCAAGCATACAAACGACAAGTGACAACAAATAATTAACATGCAGTTAACTAAAAAATGAGATGTCTTCCTTTCAAATGATTCTTTTATAAACAGCGGAAGGATTGGAGGTAACTGAAACTCTCCATATAATTCAAATAAATGGAGAATGAAAAGAGACAAAGCACCAAATCTTGCACTTTATTAGAAATCTTCTGTAATCACAAAACAGAGCGGTGCAAGAAACAGAAAGAGTGCATTTCACTCTAAGGCACTGTCGATTTTGACCTGATGTTGAAGTCACACTTAAAGACATGAAGTGAAAGAACTCATTTGAGTCTAATATGGTTAGAGTGGTATGGTAGTTAAAAGTTTAGGTATTGGATATGATTAGGTATGTAGAATACGATGTAGTAGAATAAGGCATTAATATGTGCTTACCACTAATGAACGGTTAATATTTTAGTGATGTGCATGCTAATAAGCAACTAATAGGTGGAACAGTAAAATAATGTGATGCTGATAATATTATTTTATTTTCTCCTCTTCCATTCAACAGATAAATAGATTAAATTGGTTTCGGAGTAAAATGAAGAGGAGCACAAGAAACTTTAATTTTTGAGCCAAATATACACTACCATTTAAGAGGAGTTGTCTAATTTGATGCTTTTGAAAGAAGCCTCAAGCTAACCAAGGCAAGAAAACTGTGCAAAATGTACAATATTGCTATATAAAATACATGTTATTTTAAAATGAATTTTATTACAGTGATGGCAAATCACTGTGGTCTTCTGGAGCTCAAGAATCATTTCTCCATGTTGAAAACAGCTGTGGTGCTCAACATCTGTGAAATCCCCATCCCAAAACCTATTTACGTACCCCCAGGCAATGTAAGGCTCTGCAATTCGGAGCATGTTGATGGAGGCCTTGTTCAGCTTCACAAAGACACCGTTGAAGATCTGGCGGAGACGGAGCAACTGAAGCACCTTGCGGACTTTGGGGCTGACGCCATTGATACTGAGGACAAACAAGGTGTTTCATCAACTACTAACCAAAAAAAAGAGCTTCATTAAAATAAATATTGGTGTGGTTTCAGAGGATTTGGCTTATTTTCAAGAGGAATCACCACGGTCGATAAGATGGGGAAAAAAGAGCAACATCATTAACCACAACTGGTGACATCTGCCTGGAGCACGGCAGACAAAACAGAAAAAATGCATTTGAAAGTGGAAACTTACCCTCTGATCCTGACGACAAAAGCCAGTTTTGGCTCGGCTGGGACATAGTAGTTGCCTGCCTTGCGAGCCATCCTGCTCATGCGGATTTCACGTCTGTACATCTGCTTGTATTCTTTGTGGTAAGCTTCAGCTCTCTTGAAGATGAGCTTCCTGGTGACTTTGCGTGCCTATGGACATGAGAAGGGATGCATGCTCAATTTTGGCTCTACGCTGTACTTTTCAACATTATTTTGACCTCTCTTTTGAAACAAAGCAAGCAGGTGAAGTTTAAACCACTAACCTTCTTGTCTGCGACCTTCTTCTTCTTACGGACAAGCTTGATGGCAGCAAACCGCTGTCGCCTCTTCAAGAGGCTTTCAGGGACTGAGGGAACCACCTTCTTTCTGATGAGAAACCAAGAGTTGTACAATGTGTCATTTTCTTGGTCTCCACATAAGGCCTGCAGACCAGACTATAATGACAACTGTCAAAAAGCATACTTATACAAAAAGTATAAACTACACAACCCAGAAATATACTATAAACAGTATATAATACCAAAACTTTGGACTACTAGACTACTTATATTAAGAAGAACAGCACTAGCGTGTAGCATAGCATCATGCCTTTGCATCAAGTTAGCAGGCAGCTAATGACAGCAAGTAAATTTGGGCTCGAAGAAGAGGATTTCGCATCCTAATGCCACATTTTGGTATGTACGTACAGAATTACTCAGTCGGACACATTTTAATGTTATTACACGAACTGCTTCTTCACACGTTGCCGAGCCAATTCAATCTAGGCAGACTACACGACATTCACATCCAATTTATTGATTCATCATTCCCCGCTGCTCGCAATTTTCTCATCGTAATGCTTAAATATACACATATTGCTCACTTAGGTACTAAACAACACAGTAGGAGCAATATTTCATCCGATGGAAAAGGATTTAAATAGCACGGTATCCAACTTACGTTTCACCCGCCATTATCCCCACAGTAAAAGAGGCTTCTACGCATGCGCGGTGGTGTCTTATAAGCGAGGTCCTTCAAACTTCCGGCTATCTATTATAGGTCTCCGTGTCTATTGCCTGTATTTTAAAGACAAAAGTGTACAAATTTTACTTGTGAGACACTTTCTATTCACGGAATTGTATTATTTTTAGAATTCGTCGAGTTGAAATGTAGGCAGACTGGAAACAGTGCATTAGATATGACGCACACGCTAGGAATTATTTGCATAACAGGCGGGCACACAAACACGCGTGGAAAGTTATGAAGTCAAGTTAGTTGGATCATATTTAAAGAGCTGACGAGACAATAACATGCACTGTTATGGGTAGATTTCATCCTGCCGTGAGGGGATCAAGATTTTATTCAAGCCTCGATAGGGTGTTTTTTTGAGCACGTTTGCGGGTCGATTTCTTTCTTTGCTGTTGTAACTGAGCGTCGCTGTAGTTTGTTTAGTTTGGTGAGTGGAAACAGAGGCACGTGTACATTATGAATATCGTCACTGAATTATTCGTGGTTTCTTTTAAAATAATGTGGTCGTTCCTACTGGCCGGTGCTAGATGGTTTATTCCTCAACGGGAAAAGAGTGTGGAGGGCCAAGTTTGTGTTATTACCGGTGCTGGAAGCGGTCTCGGGCGGCTCTTTGCGCAGGAGTTTGCCCGGAGACGAGCGACCCTTGTGCTGTGGGACATTAACCGAGAGAGCAACGAAGAGACCGCAGAGGTGGTGCGTGAAATCTACCGAGAAATCAAGCCCTTTCCTGGTGAGTTTAATTATTATGAGCCTTTCTCGCTATTTTTAGGATTTCAAAACTTATGTTGTTGTTTTTTTCCTATATACTTTTTTGTAATAAAGTACAATACATTTAAATGACACCAAATAGTATATGGCTTTGTTGATGTTAGTTAATAAAGTGCATTATTAGTTAAGAATATACAACATCTATATGAAACCTTATGAAAGTAATAACATTATACTTTTTGTTTTTGAACTCATTTTGTTCACTGGAAAGTAAACGCATGTCTACTACCTAGTTTTTGAAACTGTCTCCTGGTTTCACAGACAAGGCTTAAGCTAGTCACAGACTAAAATGCATGTTTGAGCCGTCTCAACTGAAAATATCTTGTTCTGACATATCTTGAAATATGTCGGCGTCATTGTTCTGTCAAGATACACAGCTGTAATGTTTTCATCCAAAGCATTTTTGTAAAAGTTGCTTAAATACCTTTAATTTAACTAAGGTGAACAGATAGAAACGTGCAATACTTTGTCTAATCTTTTTTTTTTTTCCCTTTTCAAAGGGTCTTCAGATAGTGTTCAAGAGTTGCCTCTGTTCCAGCCGAAAGTTTACACATATGTTTGCGACGTCAGTAAACGCGAGAGTGTGTATTCGACCGCAGAGAAGGTGCGCAAAGAGGTGGGCAACATCGACCTGTTGATCAACAATGCTGGAGTTGTGTCAGGACGTCATCTTCTCGAGTGCCCCGATGAGCTTATCGAGAGGACAATGATGGTCAACTGCCATGCTCACTTCTGGGTCAGTATCTGGCTTAGATCGACACCGTTAATGTCAAGATGTGTTCCGCCTTTGCTTTACACGTCTTGTGTTCATCTTCTGTTCCTGCATATGTTTATATTCACAGACTGCAAAGGCTTTCCTTCCCAAGATGCTTGAGCTGAATCACGGACACATTGTAACTGTAGCTAGCTCACTGGGTTTGTTCACCACTGCTGGTGTGGAGGTAAGAATTTCTCACTTTTCCTCTATCTGGTATAATGTATCCCAGTGTGTTACAAAGGCACTTTTTTTTTTTTAAATGCAGGACTATTGTGCAAGCAAGTTTGGAGCCATAGGCTTCCATGAGTCTTTGAGCCATGAATTGAAAGCAGCTGATAAGGATGGAATCAAGATGACGCTTGTCTGTCCTTTTTTAGTCGACACTGGCATGTTCAACGGCTGCAAAATTAGGTTTGTGGTTTTTACTGCATTCTGATGGCAAGACATGCTCTGTTTTTGATTCATTTAATTGTTCCTTTACAATCGTTTACCTCTTTGTGAACAGGAAAGAAATGGCACCATTGTTTCCGCCACTAAAGCCAGAGTACTGTGTCAAACAGGCCATGAGAGCCATACTAACAGATCAACCAATGATCTGCACGCCAAGAGTCATGTACATGGTCACCTTCATGAAAACGTAAGTGAATGTCATAACTTGAATATTCTTGCTTTATTTAATAGGTCTGTTTAGAGTGGTCTTTAATCTCTCGTGTTTTTGTAGGGTTTTGCCGTTTGATGCCATTGTGTGCATGTACAGATTTATCGGGGCTGATAAATGCATGTACCCCTTTCTGGCTCAACGGAAGGAGTCTACCAACAACAATGAATCAAAGACTGGAATCTAACTGGTTCTGAATGAGCGAGTCTGCTTAATTGTGTGTTAGTTCCTCTGGAACGCTGAAAGCTGTACATTACGTTTTTTTTCACGTGACAATTTGCTGTCAACTTTGAGTTTTCAATAAATACCGATGTAGAACACTATGTAGCAATTAGCTTCAATTATGAAATGCTGTGCGTTACTGTAAGGTTGCTTAAGGCCTGTCATTTATTTATGTATTCACATTTTATCTGTCAAGTATTGTTGCTTTCTTCTCAACATTCCACTTTGTCACTTTAGAGGTTTCGTCCTCCTAGTAACACTATGAAATGCACTATGTAATGAAAGTATTTCCTCTTGTTGCCTTTGTGGTCATGATGTGTTGATTTGAGAACACCAATGATTAAAGCGAAAAAGTTTGCAGAAATTGCCACAGGTGCTTATTGTTGTTGAATAAACGGCCTTTAAACTAATTATGTAGTGTTTCTTTTCTGCTGCTAAATGAAGGTGATTTGGTTTCTATTGAAATGTTGTATTTTCAGATTCATGACGGCCTTCCAAACAAACCTACGGTTTAATCAATGCTTAAAATTTATTTTCCCCACTTTAAATGGTACATGCCAAAGAATTTAACCACTAATAAATGGCTATAACCTCAGTGATAATACACCTTGTTAATAAATGATCTTTGAGGTCAGCTGTTTTAACAATCATAGGGCTTCTTGGGCGAAAGAACAAGGCTTGTTTTTACAGGGTTTTTTTTGCAAAGGTGCGAACTATATTCTTCACGTATCACCAACCAATCATGGCTTTAGAATATGCCTATAGGCCACAGGTCAGCCTGATGCAAAGAAAAAATAAAATTCTCCAAACTACGCTCAATCTCCACATCATCTTGTCACTTGTGCACATCATAAAAGCATTGTTCTTTTGAACAAACTGATTGCTTCCATGCAGTCGGTTGCTGTATTTACATGTCTCATTAACAGCTGATAATGTGATGTTGCTCAAAATGAATTATATAGTTCTCTGCAATAGTAAAATTGTAACTGAATCCTATCCAGTCTCTATCAATAAATAACGCACATATAGTAATATGTACAGTTGTGTTCAAAATAATAGAAGGTTTTTTTAAAACGTGAGTAAAGCTCATAATTCTTATAATATTTTTATTTCCATTTATTGGAAACACTGTGTTTTGGGGGCTGCAGACAGTTTGTCAGTCAACCCCCAAACACTGAATTAAAGCCACAGTACACTCTGAAGACTGTGAAGCATGGTGGTGCAAGCATCATGATATGGGGCTGTTTCTCTTACTATGGTGTTGGGCCTATTTATCACATACCAGGGATCATGGATCAATTTGCTTATAACAAAATACTTGAAGAGGTCATGCTGCCTTATGCTGAAGAGGAAA